>JZLH01S0064329.1:0-13073 GCA_001188425.1 Eucidaris tribuloides | reverse complement strand
CAACATGATTATGCTAGCGTTTTCACACAGTGCGCTCCCCGAATTTTTGAGTTTTTCTAAAATCAACCAAGTTCAAGGTCACTTTTTCACCCCCTTGTCCCACCCAGTAGCAACACCAATTGTGTGTATTGCTAGACATGTATCTATATTTTCAAGGGTCACCAAGAAAATTTGCTACCGAAATGTTTAATGCCTAATTACACTGTCGAAAATGGCTGTAAACACCCTGAAATTGATAGTCTGCTTTCTAGACTGTTCTTGTTTTTCACTTAGGGCACCAGTCTAGAAGCTTAGACTAGATTTGAGTCTAGAAATTTAGACTACATGGTAGCAAACTCACATTCACATCACTCTGGTAAAGGAATAAACTTTGGTCAATTCAGGGGAGGGGAAATAAAAAGACCAGTCTTTGAACTAAGACTATGAAATTGAGGCAATGCTGAAAAAAAAACTGTGACGCTTTGATTTCAATTTCATAGCCTTGTTCACAGACTGCTTTTTTTATTACCCTACCCAACCAGACCCAACCTTTGTTCTCAAGGCAGAGTGATCATGAACTGTGAGTTTGCTACCATGTAATTTAAATTTCTAGACTAAAATCTAGTCTAAGCTTCCAGACTGTTGCTCTAAGTAGAAAAACAAAGAACAGTTTAGAATGCAGACTACCAATTTCAGGGTGTTCACAGCCATTTTCGACAGTGTTAATTAGGCATTAAACATTTCGGTAGCAAAATTTCTTTGGTGACCCTTGAAAATATAGATAAATGTCTACCAGTACACAAAAATTGGTGTTGCTACTAGGTGGGACAAGGGGTGAAAAATGAGCTTGAACTTGGTTGATTTTGGAAAAACTCAAAATTCGGGAGCGCACTGTGTGAAAACGACTCACACAATCATGCTGATTTTTGGTAGGTGTCTTGAGCAAGTAAAAGTCTTTCAGTGGACAAGATATTGGGTCCTAAGCTATTTTAATGTTGTAGCTATGAGCCTCCAAACATGCTCCAAGAAACTTGATCTTGACACTTAAGGTCATTTTTGGTGACCTCCTCTGCACTAGCCAAAGGTCAAATCTGAGTGATAATACATTTTCCGTGTAAAAGGCGTGAAGTTCTTTCCATTTCCAGACAATGAAGACTCCAGCTTGTGTACTCTGGCTACAGCAGCTCATCAAATATTGCTAAATTTGGTAAAGCCCAATTGTTTGAGTGTGCATTGGTTGCTAGGTGTGGCCATATCTTAGCAACCGTATGACCTCAGGGCAAAATATTTCAGAATTTTCCGTCAGATACTTGGGGGAACATTTGGTGTGAGTTTTAACAAAATTGAAGGGGGTCGGGTGACAAATTGTCTGAAAATTGGTTGATTTGACATGGATTGACCCAACTAGTAATAGTATTGTTGGCCAGTTGGGTAATAAATGTTAAGTATGCACCTGTTTCAACCTGTATGTGTGTGCTTTTCTGTGCATCCATGAAAATGTGTGGATGTGAGCACATGACAGTGTGATTAAAGAATATTTTCATTTTCAAAAACTCAGTTGGTACACTTGAGAAAGTTCTAGAAGCTCAGAAATTTGTGAACAAATTAAGTTTTGTTTGAAAAAGCATGATTGGACTATAAAGTCTTTTTCTTGTAATTATACGTTACCAACACTTAGACTATGAATTTAATATACTTATATTATTCCCAACATAACTTCACTTTCAGTCCATAACTCTGTTTATGCCTCAAAGGCGAACATTTCATCTTCAGGACACAAAGCAACTGCCTAGCAAGACTTTTCCTTCCCGATGTATACAGGTTCAAATTCAATTTGAATACATTTTTAAAACACAACCATATAAATTCAATTTGCATCTGACATATGACCTATAAGTTAAACCCCACCAACCCACATCACTATTGGACACTAAAGATAGGCTAATCCTTTGCGTGGAGTACGGCAATTAAAAACATCCTTAAGCTATGTTTCCAGTTTTAACTAGAGCAGTTCGACTGCGCGCAGTCGATTGGTATGTCTCCGCAGAGAGCACTACCACCCAATTGGATTGAACAGCCTTATGCATGTTTGTACCCCATTTGATCGGAAATTTGTAAGTTACCTTGGTAATGAACCATATGAGGTTTGTATAAGCCCTTGTGACCTTTGACCTTTCAACTCCGCAATAAAATCATTTAATCTGTGCTTCATACTGAATACTTGAACAAAGTTACATTGATATCCGATAAACCACTTCATTATGGTGATACAAGCCCAAATTAGACATGTAGGAAGCCTTGTGACTTTTGACCTTTGACATATTACCTCCAAAATCTCATCAATTCATTGGTGCCTTACAATACATACTGTACCCAACTTTCATCAAAATCCGATAAGCCATTCTTAAGTAAACGCGTGAAAGACAATAGGTTTGTGGCCTTGTGACCTTTGACCTATGATCTTTCAACTCTAAAATCTCATCAGTTCATTGTTGCCTTATGATACATACCTCACCCAAGTTACATCACAATCCCACCAGCTGTTCTCTATTTATTGTGGTAAGAGTCCAAATCAGACAAGGATATAAGGATTAGGCCTCATGACCTTTGACCTTTGACTTTTCAACTCTGAAATCTAATCAGTTCATCGATGGCTTATAATACATACTTCACCCAAGTTATATTAAAATCCGACTAGTCATTCTAAGTTATTGCGTAAAAGACAATAGGTATGAGGCCTCGTGACCTTTGACCTCTAAAATCTCATCAGTTCATTGTTGCCTTATGATACATACCTTACCCAAGTTACATCAAAATCCCGCCTGTTGTTCTCAATTTATTGTGGTAATGAGCCCAAATCAGACATTTATTAGGTCTCGTGACCTTTGACCTTTGACCTTTCAACTCCGAAATCTAATCAGTTCATCAATGTCTTATAATACATACTCCACCCAAGTTACATTAAAATCTGACCAGTCGTTCTTAAGTTATTGCAGTAAAAAGCAAAAATAAGACGTTTTAGGCCCTGTGACCTTTGACCTTTGAGCTTTCAGCTCCAAAATCTAATCAGTTCATTGTTGCCTCATAGTACATACTTGGTTCTAGTTACATCAAAATCTGATCAGCGGTTCTTAAGTTATTGCGGTAACGAGATCCGGTAACGGACGGACGGACGGAAGGCCGGACGGAAGGATGGACGGAAGGACGGACGGACGGACAACCCGAAAACATGATGCCTACGGCAACTACGTTGCGGAGGCATAAAAATCTGAGCTACACAATTCTCTATGCTACTAGTTTCTTTGATACGGTCAAAAAATAAGGCCCTAAAAAAAGTAATCATTAAAAATTATCATTAAGTGCTTTAAAAATATGAAAATCAATTAGCAACCATTCCTGTTTTTCCCTATAGACTAATATGTTATCCATCCCCAGGACATTAAAGCCACAGTTTAGCTTTGGTAAATGGTAAAAAATGAAATTCTTTGCAATTATGTTTTTTAGATACACCTATACGCTCTATCAATGCCATGACTATTGCTCACTCTGAAACTTTCACATTTTTGAGAAATTTCTCAAAATGTAAAATCTCGGGGGGGGGGGGGACCCCCAAGATTTCACATAGGTAATGCGCATACTGCTAGATGTGCTTATTTAATTTAAATGTCATAATTTGTCATTTAAAACAATTTTCAGTAGGTTTGATGTTGTTTTCTGATGTCTGGGGTGACAATACAATACTTTGTGAAAGATTGACAGAAATTTTTCCTGATCGACCAAAACTGAACTTGGGCTTTAATTCATAGACTGATACTTATCTGTATATATTTTGCTATTCACAGCATAAGTTTTGTGTTCTATTGTGTTTACTTGTCCATTCAAACGCTATTAAGTAGGTCTGATAACAAAGTTTCCAAACTAACAAAGTTTCCAAACTAACGAGTGTTCCACAATGTGTCTTTAATGCAAAGTTCATTGACCTTTGACCATTCACCTTTAAACTTCATCACTTGAAATTGTCATTGAGAACATGTGTTGCTGCAGTTTTCTTTGAACCAAGCTAAATGATTTAAAGGCAGTGGATCTCATTTGCAAACATCCCCGCAGACCAGGAAAAGATAACCCATGCCCTTAGGCTATTGATGAAGGGCATGTCTGTGAAATCTGGAGGTCAGTGATTGCCTAGAATTTGAAAAATGCACAAGAAAAACAATAGCCATTTAGTGTACGTTCTATGGTAGGAACGTTTTTCTCGCGAGAACAAATTCAAATCTGAGTCTAACAGTCACTACAATTCCACTAAAACTGAGTTTCTAGCTCCTATATTTTGCTTAAGGTTCCCAGATGACATTTTCTTCTAAATGCCATTGTATTTAAACAATGTTAATTTTTAGGCATGCAAAGAGATCCCCTGCCTTTAATGTTTAGTAACCTTAAAGCTTGATATTTTGGCAAAAGTATTCCACTATCCATTATATACTAACCTTCATACCATGCCACAACACAATTGCACATAACCAAATGAATTATACCAAAACATACACTTACTAGACTGTATACCAAGGCAAGCAGTGACATGATTTGGAGAAGTCAATATCCCTCATGCCCAAATGAGTTAAAATATATACCAAAATATACACTAATAGTCTGGGAGCTGGCTACTTCTCAATTTACCCCATCGAGCCCAAAAGATTTGACCCCTCAAAATTACTTAGACTATCTATGTGAATGAAAAAAGATACGTCAGCTGGACCCCATTGGTCGGGTTCAGTCCCAGGATCAAATTTAAGGGGGTTCATTTACCTAGTCCCACACATAGATTAGTGGGTATGTTTGGCGTCTTCGTGACCTGTATACTGCATGCGTCCGAACGCGTGCCCCGTAATTTTGTCTGCTATGGTGCGTCGTGGCGTAATCAATTCGATGTTAATACATAACTTGCCGCAATGTGAAATGAAGGACGTCGGCGCTGTCGATACAGACAAAATGCGCACCGCGTCGCACGGCATGCAGTATACAGGTCACGAGACGCCAAACATCCACTATCTCATGTGTGCGGGACTAGGAAATATAACCCCCTAAATTCGTTAGGGACCAAACCCGACCACTGTGTCCGCTGAAGTATCTTTTTCAATCACATTAGAAAGTCTGAGTACTCTGCAAGGATCAAATCTTTTGGCTCGGTGAGGTAAATTGAGTAAGTAGCTAGGCTCTCGCCCAATAACTTAGAGTGTATGTCAAGACAGGCAGTGACACAATTTTGGAGAAGTCACAATGCCCCATAACAAAATGAGTTGAAACATATACAAATATATACACTAACTACAGTGTATATCAATGCAAACAGTGACATGATTGGGAGAAGTCAAAATGCCTAATAACCAAATGAGTTCAAACATATATCGAAATATACACTAAAGGCCTCCGCACACTGCGCGACTTTTGTCGTACGACTCGGTATTATGACGTAATTTACGTCATTATCATGAATCCAGAAAAATCGCAAGCAAGTCGTACGACTAATCGTAGGAATTCGGCATGCCAAAATCCTACTGCAAATCGCAAGTCGGATCGGAAGTACCGCACACATCCCGACTCGACTAACTCCTCGAATCGGAATCGGGTCGAAATCGGATCGCATAGTGTGCGGAGGCCTTAACTTGAGTGTATGACACGGCAGGCAGTGACACAATTTTGGAGAAGTCACAATACCGCATAACAAAATGAGTTTGACAATATTCAAATATATACACTAACTATAGAGTGTGTATCAAGGCAGTCGTTAATATGACTGTGAATTCAAAATGCCTTATAACCAAATCAGTTAAAATATATACCAAAATATACACTAACTAGAGTATATGTCAAGGCAGGCAGTGACACAATTTTGGAGAAGTCACGAAGCCCCATAATAATTTGAGTTGAAACATATACTAATATATACACTACCTAGAGTGTATTACAGGGCAGGCAGTGATATGATTGGGAAAATTCAAAATGCCTTTTAACCAAATGGAATGTTTATCTATGCAGGCAGGATTAGTCTTTTACTTGAGAAGAAACAAGTACCTAATTCATTTTTCATATACACTTACTACAGTGTATACCAAGGCAAGCAGTGACATGAATGGGAAAAGTCAAAATGCCTCAGGCCCAAATTAGTTTAAACATATACTACTGTGTACACTAACTAGAGTGTATGAGGCAGTCAGTGATATGATTGGGAGAAGACTAGTCAAAATGCCTTATAAGCAAATGAGTTGAAATATACACTTAGAGTGTGTATCAACGTGGGCAGGATTTTTCTTGAATGTTTTACTTGAATAGAAACAAGTACCATATTCACATATCTGTTTGAATTAAAGTATGACCCTGATAGAAAGCTACACAACATATTGAATGTCTTAGCTGTTTCTGATAACAAATGTACAACAAAGAGAATATGTATGATCATGAAATTTTCACAGCAGAAACCTTAAACAATAAACAGGTGACTCTGCCTAAGTCTTGGGACCACAGAAATCTGTTTGACTTAAGCAAAATTTGACTTAGAAGATGTAAATAAGACATGTTTTGCATATTCTGGTCTGAAATAATGCTTCGAGTTAAGTGATTATTCGACTTATGGAAGGTCGACTTGTGCAGAGTCTACTGTATTTGATTCAGGTATCATTGCATCCTGTATAGAGGATTTTTTTTCAATATTATCACTTCTTTTGAATCAAATATTTCACCTAAACACAGGTTGAGTTCTTGCAAGTAAGTACAGGTGATCCCGTTATTACAAAGTCCTTGGGACCCGCAGATTTTTTTTGTTGTATCAAAATTTCTTTATAACAAAACAGTGAAAGTATATTTAAAGGTATAGATAATGAGTTTACGACCTGAATTTCTACTTCATTGTAACAGGAATTTCGTCATAACCATTATAACAGGAGTGTACTGTACGTATATGGCAAGCTTATGACAAGTAATAAAATTTAATAAAATTTAATAAAATTTAATAAAATGAATGGCATACCTTTTTGCTTCCCAGACACTGGAAAGCATTCTTCCCATGTAGATTGAACATTCATTCAGTAAAACTGCCTTGAGTAAAGTAGCCCCCCACCCCACCCCTACTCTCCCTGGCAGTACAGTTCTGGAATTATCACTGACATCAGCCAAAATCATAGATGAATGTAGCTTATTTATTTGCTTCATACCCATAATGCATGCTCTGCAGCAAATAGCACCTAGTCACAATTAATACATGAACCAATTTAACATGTTAACATTCATACATATGTAAAAGCCTCTTTTTGTCAGATCTCGTTTTTGGAAGTACTTTAACGTGATATGGGAAGGCAGTCCCTCCATCCCCGTTGCAACTGGAGTGCCAAAGTCTTCACCAAGTCCTTATACTCAGCTTCATCTGCAACGTTATTGTTCTCATCAGGGTCAGTTCCCACGATATACAGTTCCCTAGCTTTGACATCTGTCCAATCACCTTCAAATGTGGTATGATTAAAACCAATCCATTCTGTGTAATGATGTTTGTTTGTTCTCATGGAATATCCCATGATGGTGATGTTAGCGAGGTGTGGTATATCACTGTATTTATCTGGTATTACTCCCGGCCGTGGGTACTGGCTAAACGTAGCATTTTTCCAGCGCTTGTATGGTCTGGTTAGGTGAATATTGGTTGACGAATGAATAAGTGATGCAAAACTGAAACCTTCTGAGCAGAACTGCACTTTAAATGGCTTTGGCGGACACACTGGTGGGACAGAGAGACCAGCTAAATCAGAAAGACTTGGAAAGATGTCCACAAGTTCTACAAACTCATCAATGTCAATACCATTTCTCTGAGCGTGATTCCCTTGTGAATGTTGATCGTTGTGCTCTAACTTGTTAGTCTCTGAAACATCCGGCACTACATTTCGTTTTATTGCAAAGGGCTCTTGGAGAGTAAACTTTTTAGGAGATGTCCATTTCGTGTCTGTGACTCCGGGAATGTGGATTATGAGTGGTACTCGTGTTGCCAGCTCAAAATTTGACATTTTTAACCACTCGCCATGCTCACCAAGATGCCATCCTAAAGAAAAAAATATATACCACTGGGTATAAAATCTTTATTTAATCATATTTGAAATCTTCATGACTTAAAGGTGATTAAAAAGAAGATGTGTTAGTACAATAGTGATGACAATGTAATTTCATTTTTGATTATTACTAGTATTTGTAATAATCCTGAAATTATTTTTAAAAAATCATTGGGATAATTGATCAAAAAAGATAAGCTGACAGTTTGACAAGTAATTACAATATCCATTTTTTTTTATTTTTTAAGGATTTAAGCTTTGAATCCCTTTACCCCAAGGATGATTCCTGCCAAGTTTGGTCTAAATCCATTCATGCATTAAAAAAAAGAAGATGAGAAAGCACATTATTCAAGTAGCTTCCCCCAACCTGTCATTCCTCTTCTTTGGGGACCCAATGGGACCACTATGTGAACACCTAAAGATGATGATGTTTAAAACTGACTTAAGTTTGGCATTTTGGCACCTTGTCTCTGGGCTCCCATAGGGATTACATTTATCATTTTGAAGAATCTTGAATCTCCTTCCCCTAAGAATGATTTATACCAAGTTTAGTATAAATCCAATGAGTTTTAAACTAAGAAGATGACAAACATTTTATAAAGTTCATGCCCAAAATAGACTTGAATTTTTTATTGGAAAAAAAATCACAAATAACATCAAGCTTACTAGGACCACAGGGGTTTTGATTTGGGTTTGTGGACATATTAACAGGTGAAGCATGATTTCTTTGGCTTTACTAAACATTTTTTTGGTAAGTTACTTTAGTTCTACTCAATAAATATTTATTAATCTTATTTGGGGGGAAATTTTTATGTATGATTTTTAAAATTTTTTGTTCAAAATTCCGCTTTCCAAGTGTATACCTCAAATTCCGTGATTTCCGTGGAAAACTTTGGAGCTTAGAATACGTTTCAATGAGGGATAGGTTACCCTCCATTTCAGACTTCAATAAATAAACCGCCACTCACCATGATCACCAACAAAAAGGATGATAGTGTTGTTAGCAAACCCACCATCTTCAAGGGCCTGGAGAAGTCGTCCAACCTGGTAATCAGTGTAGGAGGCTGCTGCATAGTAATTCTGTCTCATAGGTGCCTGAATATGCAATGGTCAGAAGAAAAAGTGTGAGATATTATAACAAAGTAACGACACAGTCTCAAGTTCTCAGTTATCATACAGCATATCTGCTTATTGTATTGAGCATCTTTTTGTTAAACTGTAGATTTTAATTCATGATTTGTATATGTTTGTTTCATTTCATGCTATACATGTGTTTTTGATTGTACACAGGATATCTTACACAATGCTGAAAATGGCTACCCTGAAGAAATAAATGGACAGATAAATACAAAAATAAAGAGATAATGTATAGAAATTAAATAAACAAATTACATACAAGAATTAATTCATTGCAATTAGAACAAGTGAAAATAATAGAAGAGTTTACTAAGATATCTGAAATATTTAACACACATATTTCTGAAATTGGTGTAAGACTCACTCAAAACATTAACTTTGCATTATTCCTCTTGATGAATTTCTTAAAAATCTAGCCCTAGCTCACTGCTCATAGTTACTTGTTTTGCCTTTAGGCGTAAACTTGTAGACAAGTTGCATGCAAGATATTTGATTATTATGACTAAATGGACTAAGGTAGGGCATAAAATCAGGACAGTCTGCTTGGGTACAGATTACAGTCAGATTTCTAACCCTGTCTTCATTGTTAACTATCACAAGAAGTTGATCCAATGAGTCAGAGTGACTTATGGGTTTCAAATTTTCTATATTACTGGCTGTTTGGGGGAAAGAAGAGAGGGTCTCTTCAAATTGTATGAAGCAACACAATTTAAATTTAAAAAAAAGAAATACAAATCAAATGACAATTTTTTTTTCCAAAACAGCATTGCATGTAATTATTCAAAGTTTAATCATACTCGTTACAACCCATTCAAGGATAAAAATCTATCCTCAAGAGCTTACATGTACTATGTCCACATCCAGGTTCTCCACTGGCTGCTCTGCCCCCCCCCCTATCCCGTCATGCATTGATCCGTGTTATGCCATTGAATGGACCAATAAACAGTCAAACACTGCAATGCATTGGGTATGCTTTTAGCACAGATTTTATGCTATCAATTTCTTTATGTACTTACATGATAATCCAGTGGAACCAATCCATATGGAAAACTTAAATTTAGAGCTCGAATGTCAGCCCTAATTCGCAACGCATGAAAGTCCACCCATGCAACACTTGGTAGCTTCTCAGGTATCAACGGATTAGAGGCAATTTTAATCGATTCCAGCGAATAGAGTGATTTATATTCTTCAGGGTATTTCCACGGAATGTGGGGTTTACGAAATCCAACACCCAGGAAGAACGGCGGTTTCATCCCAAGTGGATCAGCCACATGGGCATCACTACTGTCTGATCCTCTCATTTTGTTCATCGACAGGTTTTTCAAGATTTCTGCTGCTCTTTCAAAAGCTTGCAGGTCTGGAAGCGTTTTCTCTGGCATAGTAGAAACGTTAACTGGACATATGACGTTCTCATGTAGCGTCCCATCTATGTTTGGACAAACCTGGCAAGATATTAAAGAAAGGAATTGTTATATTTCATGTTTGAAGATGGAAACAATATTATCATATGGTTCATTGTTTCTAACCCATGGGATGCGATTTGATTTCAATATACATGTAACACACATTCACCATAAACCTCAGCATGAGATATCTCATTCTTAGTCTCTAATGGGTTACGATCTGTAGTCATACGTCCAAACTAGTGTTGTACGACTAAGTCGCCAAAAGTCGGAGTCATGACTATCGTCGAGGAGTCGCGACTCTAACTTTAGAAATGCAAGAATCGACTCCATGTAATCACATATGTATGCCATATAAACCAGTCAAAACATTGATGACAATGTGTGGGACTATGACAAAAAGTCAATTTTTGAATGAACGTAATCACAATTGAAAGTTGAATTTACTGAAATCATTGAAGGAGGACACTGAACAGTCATTGTATATGCTATATTGTGCCTCCTTTTACCTATTGATCATGCCGACAGAACTAAATGCTAAAAGTCGGCAAATAGTCGGAGTCGCGACTTTTGATTGGCGACTAGTCAACTCCCAAAAATCCTGAAGTCGTGCAACATTAGTCCAAACTACATATTACGGGAGTTCCAACTTGCACGTTGAACCAAGAACAAGAACGGTCTGATGTGGGGACAGATCATTCTCTTTATAGTAGCTCCAAAGTACTTAAGTAATACAATTCACTGCCATAAAGATATGAAACATAAGACTCTACAGTGATTTTTCAAAAGTATGTGAAAATTGCATCTATTTTCTTGAACTATTTGGATATGTTATGTACTGTTTATAACTTGAGTGAGAATTGTTTTTGGATATAAGACCAATATAAATTCATCATTATTCGGATTCTCAATGATAATTAATTTCCATCATTTTTTTTTTCACCTAGCATCGACAAGTGGCACATTTGTCAAGAGTTTCTTTGGTGATTGTGTATTGTGAGAGTTTATATTTTCTCTTTTCCCGACCCCTGCCAGCGTCTCTTCTATCTTAGTTTCCCCTCACATGACCTTCTCACTTTTCATACACCATCACCCATAATCTGTCAACTCCCCCCCCCCCCCACCTCAATCTCTCTCTCCCACTTACATCTAAATACTAACCTTAACAAGCTGGTAAAGCACTTGAAAAAAATTAAAACCTTAAAATTTTGATTAGAAAGAATAATCTACAAACATGTCATGTTATCCATAATGCAATTTGGTATTGTTTATAATACATCAACCCTATATTGGCCATCTCTATTAAAATACTGCTGATGTGATATTTGGACGCAGTGATACAATATCAGCCCGACTTGATATCTTATGCAAGTATTTGTTCAGCTCTAGACAATGTCATCCTTATGTTTCAACTTTGTATTGAATATACGAGGTGTGACAAAAAAGAAACGAGACTGTAACAGCCACACCCATGAAGCAATCTCAATCGACCTGCCGCTCATGTCACTGTGTTGCCCGATGTCACGGCCCTGGTGAGGGTCGACAATAATTGAAATAAGGAAAACTGAATGCTCAGAGAATCAACAGAACAAAAAGGCTTCACACACTGAAATTTAAATGTAAATAACTTTAATTAATGCATCACTATATTTCCTCCTCAACATTCTGCTGTAATATTGTTCACCTTTCTCGCTCTGTGCCCCCTCCTCGGGCTGTTGAGTGGCACGCCCCTGCTTCGCTGCATCACTACACTATACAGTGTGTTTCCAAAAAAAATTGTGCAAGTGAAAAGCGCCCCCTTTAGCACTTATGAAATACTCTTGTGACATGATGCTTACATCAACGTCAAAGGCATAGACTTAGCTTTCAAATACTGTTTGTTTGTGCAATTTGCTTGTTTTAATCTTGAGATATGCATAATTAAATACAAAAGTGTGAAATCACAATTGTGCCACTGTTACTACAGTCCATATAAAAGTGGCACAATTGTGATTTCACCTTTTTGTTGTTTACATCACATCTCGAGATAAAAATAAGCAAATTGAACAGAACAAACGGCATGTGAAAGCTGAGACTTATGTTATAATTTGTGATCAATGTATACATAACTATTATAGCATGCTACATGTTAGCCACTTATTAGGTGGCAGTTTATGTGCTGGTGACCATCAACATTGAAAATATTTTTACTGCCCAGACTATTCTGAATGTGAAGAGCTGTCTGGGCCAAATGTAATTTCATAGAAAAAAATGTAACTCCCCAGGTGTCAGCTAATTAGCATAATAAAGGAGGTATTGACTGTGAGTGTGCCTGTGGAGTTCAGTGACCTTTTAGCCAAAATGTTATTTATGATGGAATATTCTAGAGGAGTAGTAGATTCAGTAGATTCTAGAAGGACGCCATTTGTTTATTATTTTGGAACTATTTACAAACATGGATTTGTGATTCTAGAAGTTACTGATTGTGTAG
>JZLH01S0064298.1:42239-46902 GCA_001188425.1 Eucidaris tribuloides | reverse complement strand
TGTGTGTGTGTGTGTGTGTGTGTGTGTGTGTGTGTGTGTGTGTGTGTGTGTGTGTGTGTGTGTGTGTGTGTGTGTGTGTGTGTGTGTGTGTGTGTGTGTGTGTGTGTGTGTGTGTGTGTGTGTGTGTGTGTGTGTGTGTGTGTGTGTGTGTGTGTGTGTGTGTGTGTGTGTGTGTGTGTGTGTGTGTGTGTGTGTGTGTGTGTGCGTGTATAGGTGGGTGTGCATGTGTGTGTAGTTTCTTTAGTATCAGAACTTGTGCCATAAACCCCCTATCCCCCTCTCCCAACAAGAATGAAAGTTGAAAAAGGGAATTGGGAATATACGTAACGGGAACAAGAGAAGACAAACCGTTTGGATGCATCTTTGGAGTAACATAAATGTAGCAGGTGTACATAGTAGTCAAAGAAGTAGTAATAGTTGTTGTGTAATGGAATGGCAATGATTATAATTGTATAGAAATGCATAATTAAACCATTATTTGTTTGCGTTTTCTTATGTGTACCCGGTAATTAAACGCCAACATGGTGCGATACTATTATTCCATTAATGAATAGCTTTAACTAAAATGTACGGCACTCCACGTGGTGGGAATTGTACAGGTGCGATATGGACCACGTTGACAACCGTTGAAATTACATCCCTCGATAAACAAACATCGGCACATCTGGTGAAGTTGTCGTGATTGGTGCAAGGATGCCACTCGTAGGGGAAATCCCCTACCGTATGGGATTTTGGCCTTGCGTAGGTTCGTTGTAGGGGATAACTACGGGAAAATGACCTTCCGTAGGGGAAACATAGAGGGTTTTGATGATTTGTAGGGGGTTTTGACAATTATCAGAAATATGCTTGGAATTCTCAATGGATTTCCTATATAGGCTATTTGTCCATTTTGTCCATCTCCGACGAAGAAATCGTGATCAATATTTTGCATTTACTAAAGCTATTTTGTAGGGGAAAAACACCTTCATAAGGAAAAAGTTAATTTTCTAAGGGAAAACATGGGTTCATAGGGGGAAAATTGTGATAGTTAGGCGTAGGGGAAAAGTGGTGTGCGTATGGGGAAAATACGCATGCGGCGTAGGGGGAAATCAAAATTTTGAGTGGCAGCCCTGGATTGGTGGCCGGGCTCCGAATGTCGGCCGAGATCACTCGTGCAAACTGTTGAATTACACATACACTTGAAGCACGATTTATTTGCTCGGAGAATAATATCATTGACCATAAAAACTCGTAGTGTATGGTAATCTTTGCACAACTGCTTTTCAGGCGGTAGGTGTGATATCGAACGTGGTAAGTGTGAATCATTTCGCTTTTAAATCGGAGTTTACGAAATGTGCACTCACATTTCTTTTACCCAGTTGGTAGCGGCCGTTATCTATAATTCATTACTTCATATATTAAACAACTAAATATGTCATTCAGCAGAAGATGTTATAATTTTTGGCCATATAGATACCCCCACACACTAGTGCGCACATGCACACACACACATACAGACATATCCGGGAGAATACAACACCTGCAAACACATACTGTATAGCCTAGGCCTAAACACACAGACACAGACAGACAGACAGACAAACAAACAATTTCAAGACATAGGCTAACATCGTGGAGCTTAAGGCCCTGTCACATATGAGCGTTTAGAGCCAACGTGTGCCTAGCGTGTTTGAAAATTTCGCGTACGTTGTCAGTCGTGTGACATACGTTGTATTCGTCAGATGTGCGCCCAAGGGTCGTTTATTTCGGACATGTTCAAAATTTTGGGTATTCGCTGTTTGAACGTTCCACACGTAGGTTGTTCGTTTCTTAACTCTTTACACGCGGTATTCGCATCCATGCACTCCCTGTAGCGTGCGGGATTCGCATTTCACACTCAAACGTAGAAACGGTTGTATTCACCCGGATTACACTGATTTTCCCAACACTAGCAGTAATCTCTTTGTATTGTTTACATTCCTCAAGTACGGGGGTATTATGTTAGATTCTTAAGGAGCCAGAAAAATCGATAAATGCAATCAAGGCATCGCGATACCATAGGACAAAGGATTAGACACAAGTTCACTTTAAAAAGTACTTAAAAGGTCAATTACAATTAGACGCGCTATTCAGTGATAATCTCTTCATTCACTTCTTATTTGGTGACTCATCTCTTTCATTAACTTGTAAATAGTCAGGTTTTTTTTGTAAAACTTGTGGTTTACCGTCTTGTATTATTTGAATGGAGTTGTATATTTTCAAGAAGGAAACTTAGAACTACATGTATGTTGGTTACAATTAGCCATTACTTTACAAAATTCAGATGTATATTTCCAAACACCCTATATGCTGTAAAATGTACTTCAACTTGGCTGTATTACATTGTTTCTGAAAACGTTGTTGTGCAAAGTTATTGCCAGTTGAAGTCAGTTACTTATTTCCTTTCCCGATACTGAGCGCTCTTTAAAATAAACTCCGCACGCACGGGATTCAGGGTCCCGCGCACAAAGAGTTAATCGTCCACAGTTCGTCCAAAACACGTCCATCCCATCTGTTGCCATAACGAATGCTCAACGCACCCATAGCGTCAAAGGATAAAGGAACTGTCACACATCAGCGTGTAGAGTCAACGTGTGTCTAAAGGCACAGTCACACCTTGACGATTTAGCCAACGTATGCCTGACGTATCAAATTAGGGGTAAAACGCTGGCATACGCTGAACTTTGATTTTTTTTTCCGATTTGCACTTTTGGACGTATAGGCCTACATAGCGTGCTCATAACGAGTTGGACGTACGCATAACGTATAACTTATATGGAACGTTTCGATAAGTTATAGATAACTTATACAAACGAATGCTTGTCATGTTGCCGACGTTCACAACTTATGCCTAACGATACTCTAACTTACCCATAGCGTGGGGTAGCGTATCGCCGACGATCACTTGTAGCAGCCATTAAAATACATATAAAACTAATGGATATAAGAATAGTTTTATCCCGTGATGTTTTTATAATTTACAATAAGTGCAATATTGTGTATGCTTTCCACTATCCTATATTTCTTTTGTATCTTCCAATTTCCCCCTTTTTATTCCCCCTCACCCGCTCTTTCTCCAAACTTTCGTTTCTGACATTTTTGTTGTCATTGTTTTCTTTGGAAAGCAATTCTGTTAACGGTAATAAGAATAATGTTAATTCGTATGTTGAATTTGATTTAAATTAAATCATTTGTTAACTGATTGGTTATACAAATGTACTTTGATGATTAACTTTGATCACGTGTCTTGCAAGCATTTAGATAGTACCCATAATGTGCATAATAATAATAATAATAATAATAATAATGATAATAATAATAATAATAATAATAATAATAATAATAATAATAATAATAATATTAATAATAATAACAATAATAATAATGCGTTGCTTTTATATAGTGAATTTTACGTCACCATTATTTCACCATTATTATTATCAAAAAAGTGCAATATTTATCATAATTCTCCTCTTCTCTTTTTTCTCTTTATCCCCTCTCTCCTGTTACTACACTTTATGTTCCTGTTGCTTTCCCCCTCTTCCTCCTTTTTTTATTTTTCCCTTTCCCTCCCCTTTTCCCCTTTCCCCTTCCATCCAATTTGTCTGTTCCACTTTTCTCTCCTGTTCTTTTTGTTATTAATACTCCTTGTACATTATTTGTGCGTATGTTTGCTTGTTTGTGTGTGTTTGTTTGTGTGTGTGTTTAAGTGTGTGTTTGTTTGTATGCGTTTGTGTGTGTATTTGTTTGTATGTGTTTGTGTGTGTTTGTGCGTGTTTGTGTGTTAGTATGTATATTTGCGTGTGTGTTTTGTTTGTGTGTGTTTGTGTGAGTGTTTGTGTGTGCGTGTTTGTGTGTATGTGTGTGCGCGATTGTATGTATGCGTGTTTGTGAGTGTTTGTTTATGCGTTTGTGTTTGTTTATGAGTGTGTGTTTATGTATGTGTGTGTTTCTGTGTGTTTTGTGTTTCTGTGTGTGTGTGTGTGTGATGGTGTGTGTGTGTGTGTGTGTGTGTGTGTGTGTGTGTGTGTGTGTGTGTGTGTGTGTGTGTGTGTGTGTGTGTGTGTGTGCGCGATTGTATGTATGCGTGTTTGTGAGTGTTTGTTTATGCGTTTGTGTTGTGTGTGTGTGTGTGTGTGTGTGTGTGTGTGTGTGTGTGTGTGTGTGTGTGTGTGTGTGTGTGTGTGTGTGTGTGTGTGTGTGTGTGTGTGTGTGTGTGTGTGTGTGTGTGTGTGTGTGTGTGTGTGTGTGTGTCATTTCCACATATTTACTTTTCACCGGAAACCATCCCTGTTTGAGGTAATTGTTTAAAAATGTAGAATTATTTACTGTAGATATTATATGCTAAAGTTTGACGAAGAATGTCTGTATTTAAATTGATTTGAATCATACCTGTTTAAAAATTAATTAACTATATTAATGTATACCTGAGATTTTTGTGTTTACGCTGTTTACACATTTATTTCTTAACACCCCTTTATTTCCAACTTTGTTTTTTGATTAAACTTTCCGTTTTTGATATTTCTATTTTCGTTTCTTTTGTCTGTCACATTTTCCACCTGTGTTAATTATTCATTGTATACAAGACTATACTGTAAATTATGTGTGTTTTACTCATACCAATGGTTGTAATTGCCATACTTTG
>JZLH01S0064298.1:32239-37239 GCA_001188425.1 Eucidaris tribuloides | reverse complement strand
GAACCCAACCCAAAGAATAAGAAATGTTAGTTTGAATGGGCGGCTGCCAAGAGGGGGTGGATTTGATTACGTATTAAATAAAATTTTCTGATAGGGGTTGAGTGGATCTTCATTGCTGTTACGCCCCGCCCCCCCCCCCCCCCCCGTGAAAGCAAATCTCAATTGATTTGTGGAATTATTCTTTTGTGGCATCGAATACGGCTCTTGCAAATCAAGGTACACACGGGCACATCCGCGCTGAACAATCTCACGAACTCTTGTCTTGAGGGGAACTCTCCCCTTGGGAAAATGCTGGTCAACAATACATTTGAAATGAATTGAATTGACTTTATTTCCATATATCATTAAAAATGGTATAATGCAAACAGAATGATATGCAAAATACATTAATACAAACAAATATGCAATATACATTAATACAAACAAATATGCAATATACATTAATACATACAAATATGCAATATACATTGTACATTAATAATACTATAGGTTATAAAATGTTGTCATTGAAGTATATACCAGTAATACAGTAATTAATCATAATAATATTGGAAACTGGGGTAGTTACAAAGCATAAGGCTTGAAAATTAGACAACCCCGAAATTAATGAACATATTTGGTGATGATTGTTTAGATTAGTTGATATACTTCAGTCAACCCTATCCCTCTCTAACCACCCCCTCCAATTCAAGTTACCCCCCCCCCCAACCAGCCCTGTGAGTAAAAAAAAATTGAACATTTATGAGGAGTTATATCTATTTTTTAAAAATGTTGATTGCCTATTGTATTGAGTCACAAGATATTTTTTCAGAGCAGTTTTAAAGGAAGATATAAAATTTCGATTTTTTATTTCAACAGGTAAAGAATGCCAAATGTCCGGACCAGTGTGTCTTATTGATGTTTGAGCTATGGTTGTTCTTGGATTAATTAAATGGAAATTTTCAGAGTTACGGGTGTTATAAAGATGAATGCTTTTATTTTTTTGAAAAATAGTTGAAAAGTATGGTGGTACTTGATCCTTGGATAGCTTGTACATAAATATTGCTGTTTGCATTAGAGTTATATCTGTTAATTGAGGAATAATTGTTCAATCATAGACTGTTGGTTCCAATCTTCCCTAATTAAAATCTGATTTTTAACGAATTTTCAAAGTTGATGCTTTTAACATTATTCCCTGTGGGGCTCGAATTAGCTGCGTGCAACCTTTATACGCTGCCGACTTCACTCACAACTCGGATCCGCACAACATCAGGCCTCCTATCAACTTGTCAATGTGATCTCTTGGTTGATACGTAGCCCCCCCCCCCCCAATCCTCCCAAACGAATCAAAAGCTGCGCGGTGCCTTGGGGTTAGGTTGTTGATGGCTTGCTGCAGACATTAGGCCGAGTTAAAGCCGTGCATTTTTGTAGCATTCTTGAAAACATTTATCCGTCAATAATTGCCTTATCACTTATTTTTCACATGTGCAAAAAGATAAATAGACTTTTAAATTGGTGCTCCAATATCAATGATATCCTGAATGCATTCATATATCTATGTTCAATAGATTTCTCATGCAAACTGAGCTTTTAAATCTCAGTCGTTTGTTAATGAAAAATTCTAGATCTGTGATGGCTACTATTATGCTTTGGAACTTTGTTTTACATAAAAATGACATAAAAATAAGATCATTAATCTGTGTTGCGTGTTGTTGTTGTTTTTTTTTTTTTTGGGGGGGGGGACACACTGTATTATGGCCAATATTTCATTTCCTTTATTTTCCATTTACAAACATAAAATATAACAAAAACACCCTGAAGAAAAAGATAACTTAATTTCAACGAATACTACAATAAATAAAATGCATTGATTATAAACGAATACTTGAGAGTGATACATCAGAATAATAGTAATCCTATACAACAATACATTTAATTTCACTTTTTTTTCATTTCTGAACATGAAATCAAAAACTAGGCGATAGCCATAATGTTTCTCATCCTAATACTTTACATTTGACCTCATTTGACATTCCAACATCGAGGTCCCCATAGGGCATCTACCATTAAAGCTTGGCTATAAATAGGCAAATGGTTGCCAAGTTACCAACCGCAGTAGAAATTTGCAGGCATATTTTAACGTTTGACCTCATTTCACCTTTGACCTTTATACGTGAGCTTAGATTCTAAATAACTTTGAGGTCTCTGTTGGTCATCTACTATCCAAGGTTGGTTACAAAATTAATAGGCTTATGGTAAGAGACCTCATTTGACCTCTGACCTTCATAACTGACCTTTGATCCCTAAACAGCACTGATGTCACTCTAAGGCATCTGGCATTTTAGGTTGGTTACAAATGGGTTCATGATTAGAAACCTCATTTGACCTCTGTTTTACATAACTGACCTTTGACCCATAGCATTGAGGTCCCTGTAATGCATCTACCATCCAAGGTCGGTTACAAATGGGCTTACAGTTAGAAATTTCATTTGACCTGTGACCTACATAACTGACCTTTGACCCCCAAATAATATTGAGGTCCCTGTAAGGCATCTACCATCCAAGTTTGGCTACAAATGGGCTTATATTTAGAGACCTCATTTGACCTCTGACCTACATAACTGACCTTTGACCCTCAAGTGACATTGAGGTCATCTGCCATCCAAGTCTAGTTACAAACGGGAAAATGGTCGCAATGTTATTGAGTTTATTAGAACGGACGCCGTTAAGACCCGTCTCGCTCCACACCTTTGACTCCATCGACAAAAGTGAACAGCTCCTCCATTTGTTTGACTAATATGTATATTTTGTTTTGCAAGTAAATAGATTAAGTATGTTCAATCCATAATGCATACAGTGTCGACGTCACTAGCTAGACACTAAAAATGTGTACACTGCAAACAGATATGTGTGTGTGTATTAGTATGTCTGTGTGTGTCTGTGTCTATGTGTGTGCGATGTGTGGGTCTGAACGTGTATGTGTTTTATTGCATGTATGAAGTGTTTTCATTTTTATTGAACATGACTTTATATCGTGTGCTTTTTACGTTTTAGTTTTACTGTTAATATAGCATTAAAAGAAAAACTGTTAGTAGTAATAGTAGAAATAGTAATAGTAGTGGTAGTAGTTATAGTAGTAGTAGTAGTAGTAGTAGTAGTAGTAGTAGTAGTAGTAGTAGTAGTAGTAGTAGTAGTAGTCGTAGTAGTAGTAGTAGTAGTGGTAGTAGTTATAGTAGTAGTAGTAGTAGTAGTAGTAGTAGTAGTAGTAGTAGTAGTAGTAGTAGTAGTAGTAGTAGTAGTGAGTCGTATCAGTAGTAGTATATGAAGTATAGACGTAGTGGTAGTAACAGAGTAGTACTGTAAATCCAATTCTTTAGAACAAAGATTTAATATTTAAACAATATTTTTTGTCATAGTTTCGTCTATTTTTAGCGGGTAAGGGAATGTATCATTTGTGTATCATTGTTTTCATTCATGTATCATTTGTTATCTATTATTGTTGTAGGTCATTGCCGTTGGGATTTCAAGCCAAGGCTAGCAGGATGAAAGAAGCAACACAATCGCGATGCGTTGTGTCTATATTGCTGGTTCTGACAATCGTATCAGTAATAGCCACTGTTCAGATGAAACGTCGGGTGCATGAAGTGGAGACATATAGCACGGAACTGCGAGGAAGAATAGAGACGATGACCATGGACCGGAGATCGGTCGACAACGACTTGGTGAAGATGGCCGAAGAGAAGACGAAACTGGTCGAAGAGAAGGATCGGGCGACGAAGCTCCTGCGAGAGAAGACAGAAGAATTGACGACTCTCCGGGTTAACTACGACGCGCGCCAGAAAAACGCAGACGAGAAAATGAAAGCGAAAGATGATGAGCTGTCGTCTGCGAAAAGTCATCTGGATAGCTTGGAGGTAGGACTTCGGTATGAGGGGGGGGGGGTGCAGTATAATTTAATCTGACAGGTTCAGGGTTAGCAGCACAGTAGTCTCACAAGATACAGCGACTCCCATCCTTGTAAGACAGCAGTAAGGAGGATACGCCCCATATAGTTAGATAAGACCCAGGGGCGGCGGAACCGGGGGGGGGCACTTGCCCCCCCCCCCCCAAAAAAAAAAATCCGATAGGAAAAAAATGCCCCTTTTTCAATATGAAATGTGCCCTTTTTGAAAAAAGGCACACTTTTTTTAATCTACGCGTTTTCGTTCCTGAAGGTGATTCTCTTTTGTTATTCATTATATTTTATGTTATATTTTTTTCTTTTTCTATTCATTTTTTTCCTTTTTTGCCCCTGACGGGGCATGTTAAAAAAAAAGCATGTACAAAAAAGACAAAATTGGGTAAATTATGTTCAACGGACATTTTGTGCGTAAAAAGGGCATTTGGCATCTCATCTTAATGTCCTCATGGGGGAGCAAAATTAGGCCCTCCTACTGTTTAGCCCACTACCCCTCCCCCATTTCACCGTAAGACAAATAGTGACATTTTTTTCTAAGTTAATGTGCCTTCTTTTGGTTTGTAGGCCCCTACTCATACTAAGTTAAGTGATTTTTTTTAAATAAACGCACTTTCGTCACTGAAGGTGTTTTTTTTTCTTTTTGTTATTGTTTTTATATTCTATGTATTTTTGCCCCTGCCGGGGTACGTCATAAAAAGAAAACTTTGTTCAACAAAGAGGCAAATCATGTACCTAAAAGGGGCATTTGGCCGCTAACTTTAGTGCCCTCGGGTGTGGCGAAATTGGGCCCTCTCCATCTTTTATCTTTGTAACATTTTATGTGCTTTTCAAGCGATGAAACGTGTCCTTCGTATGAGAACTATCCCACGGTTGCCTTTTATTCTCTTCAACAAAGAAACTCACTTATTGGGGAAGAATGCCCCCTTTTCTGTAACAGAACTTTGCGTATTCTACAACAGGGGCGTCGATCCTGGGGTGGCAAGGGGGCGGTCGCCACCCCAATGAAAATATTGGGGGGGGGGGGACATCGATTTGCCCCCCCCCCAATAACTTTGACAACTTG
>JZLH01S0064298.1:19218-29502 GCA_001188425.1 Eucidaris tribuloides | reverse complement strand
ATTTTCATTTTTTCGGCGCGCTTCGCGCGCAAAGTTCTATACACTTACTTTGGCGCACGGAGTGCGTCGAACATTTTTGAAATTTTTCTTACTTTTTCCATCCCAATCCAAAAAAATGGATCGACGCCCCTGTTTTACAATATACAGCATGACTGCATAATCATTAAGTATATTTAGATGCGCTATATCGTGTAGATAGGGTAGTGTAGCGTTGTAATTAGCCCCAGAATAGACCACAAAGCGAATTTTACAACCTGAAATTTCCAAATTTTCCCAAACCGCTCGCTCGCGGAGTAGATATATATTTATTTAATGCTTTAATAATAAATTCCCTTCAAAAAGATTTTGCTACACTCCAAAAAAATCTGAGTTGTAATTAGCGCCAGAATAGACCGCAAAGCGAATTTTACAACTTAAAATTTCCAATTTTCCCAAACCGCTCGCTCGCTACGCTCGCTCGCGGAGTAGATATATATTTCATGTTTTCATAATCAGCAATGCCCTTCAAAAAAAATTGGCTCAAGTTACATATTACCGCGGAAAATTAGCTACTTCAATCAAAAACGTAATCTGATGGTGAAAATATGTGCGTGCTCTCAATGCCCCTTTTGACACACAAGTGCCCTTTTTTGGCTTTGCCCCCCCAAACGAAAATACGTTCCGCCGCCCCTGACGAGACCTGTTCAAGTTATATGTTTGTTCATTCTTTCTAATTTCTAAAGGCGGTTTACTTTTTCAAACATCCTAAACTAAAATTTACTGTCTTATCACTTTTATTTACATTGGATGTGGTAAAAAGGCCGCCATCTTTAGTTAGTTGTCGTATCATCCTTACTACTGTCTTATGAATAAAGGAGGCGCTGGTTTTCTTTCCGAGGCAGCTTCAGAGCAACATATTGACATATCTTTTTGCTAGAAGTCTTTCCAAACCATCAAAACCGTTTCACGGGAAAAATGAAACCGAATTACGATGCTATATGGTGAATTAAAGGGGAATCAAACCCAGACATCTTACTGAATTCAGGGAGTACAGAACAATACAAGATGGAAAATAGTGAAAGTTTGAGCAAATTTGGTTGAACATTTCAAGAGTTATGATTGTTCAAAGTTTATTTAATCCTTGTTATGGAGGATCCTTAAATTGGTAACTCTACCCTCTTTTCAGATGAAAGTGTGGAGAACTTCCCATTGGATTTGTACACAAATTTTCAATAATTTGCGGTTTTCTGAAGTGTAAGTTGAGAAAGTATCTAACTTCTTTCAGAAAAACATGTAGAATCATTTTTGCTAGGACATACTTGCACAACAAGCAAGAACAAATCAGATATTTGATAAAAAGTGAGAATAAGTGAAAATTTGTGTACAAAACCAATGCCACACTTCATTGAAAAGAGGGTAGGAGTTACCAATTAAGATCCTCCATAACAAAGGATTAAATATCAACCAAATTTGTTCAAACCTTCACTAATTTCCTTCTTGTATTGTTCTGTAATCTCTGAATGCAGGAATGTGTCTGGGTTTCATTCCACTTTAAACACCCCCACCCCGATAGGGAGGCGAAAAGGCTCAATTTTGTGTTCCAGACCCTCTGCCGTGGGTGCGCCTGCATTGGATAATCTCTTTGCATTGGAGAAAAAAATAGAGAAAGACTATTCATTGACTTTATTTCAAATCACTTATCATTTTTCAATAATAACTTCACTAGGACATCATTATAAAAAGACCCCTTTAACTCAAAATACATACGCTATAGCGCACGTTGCATTGACATGGAGGTAGTTGTTTTGTTAGTAGTAATAGTAGTAGTAGTAGTAGTAGTAGTAGTAGTAGTAGTAGTAGTAGTAGTAGTAGTAGTAGTAGTAGTAGTAGATATAGTAGTAGTAGTAGTAATAATAATAATAATAATAATAATAATAATAACGTCTTATTTACCAAGGATAGCCACTTCAGTCACAAAGACTGCTCTACCAGCGGGCCTTGCATAACATAAATGTTATTATTACCCTTCTCTGTTCTACAATGCCGAGCGCCTGGCTAGAAAGCAGAAGGTACCATTTTTAAAAAGTCTTTGGTATGACCCGGCCGGGGCTCGAACCCCCGACCTTCCGGACCAGAAGCGGACGCTCTACCAATGAGCCGACTCGCCCGGTCAAAGTGGGGTAGTAGTAGTAGTAGTAGTGGTAGTAATAGTAGTAGTAGTAGAAGTAGTAGTAGTAGTAGTAGTAGTAGTAGTAGTAGTAGTAGTAGTAGTAGTAGTAGTAGTAGTGGTGGTAGTAATAATAGTGGTAGTAGTAGTAGTATAGTAGTAGTAGCAGTAGTAGTCGTCGTCGTAGTCGTAGTAGTAGTAGTAGCAGTAGTAGTAGTAGTAGTAGTAGTAGTAGTAGTAGTAGTAGTAGTAGTAGTAGTAGTTGTCGCGTCGTCGTCGTCGTAGTAGTAATAGTATAGTAGCAGTAGTAGTCGTCGTCCTAGTCGTAGTAGTAGTAGTAGCAGTAGTAGTAGTAGTCGTCGAAGTAGTAGCAGTAGAAGCAGTAGCAGTAGTCGTATTTGTTTTTGTTGTAGAGGTAGCGGGAGGAATAGTCGTCGTCCTAGTATACAGTCGTAGTAGAAGTGGTAGATTTAGAAGAGAAAGTATTGGGAAATCACATGGGATTGACAAAAATTTAGTTGGCGGCCTTCTTGAAAAATACAAAAATAACCAAAGCTCCCGGGGGGGGGGGGGGCACGACGCTCACCTGAGGTCTCGCAAACACTTTGTGGTGCCAATAGAGAAAATATCAATAGTTTTGGCCTTTGGAGCCTGATATCTATAGGTACCAACGGAGCCACATGAACCACATGAAAAACTTTGAATCCCCTGGCTATGAGTGTATCAAAAAAATAAACACTTGTAAAAATATATATATATAAAAAAACTTTTATGAGTTTGAGAGTTTTTTTTTTTTCATATGAATATTTTACCTTGGACCTAAGCTATCTGCTGACACTGTTGGTATTGAAAGTATTTCACGCATGAGTGAGGACAGCCCACTTTTGTCCAATCGGCCAAAAATACATTTGCGCACAGAATTGTGTTCTAATAGTCAATGTTTAATGCCTTGCAGACTGATGCTGCAGAAGATTTCAACTGATGGGCACAAGTATTGAATCCTCAGCATGCTCCGAGAAGAGCTAATATCAATTCTGTGACAAGAAAGACATAAATGAAGCGATGATTCAGATACACCCCAATTAAAAAAGAAGAAAATATCATGTTTGCAAGATGAACTGTGAATTAGAAAAAAAAAAAGACATTTTCTTCTTTTTTAGTGGGGTGTATCTGAATCATCGCTTCATTTTTGTCTTTCTTGACACAGAATTGATATAAGCTCTTCTTTGAGCATGCTGAGAATTCAATACTCGTGCACATCAGTTGAGAGCTTCTGCAGCACTGGTATGTGAGGCATTAAACACTGACTATTAGAAAATTATTCTGTGCGCAAATGCATTTTTGGCAGATTGGACAAAAGTGAGTTGTGCTCACTCATGCGTGAAATACTTTCAATACCAACAGTGTCATCAGATAGCTTAGATCCAAGGTAAAATATTCATATGAAAAAAAAAAAACAATCTCAAGATCATGAAATTTGTGTAATATTTTTTGATCTAAGTGTCTACTTTCTTTTGATACACACTGTATAGCTCATTTTGCCAAGTTAAGTTGAATGCCCAAATCTATTTTTATAAAAGCAAGGGACCATAATGTGTCGCGCCGTAATATTTTAACATTTTGACCTACTTATGTGACCTTTGGCCCCAATTTAACATTGAGGTCCCTATACATGTAGGGTCAGCTACCATTAGTTACAAATGGGCTGATACCAACTCCAGTAGAAAATTGCAGGTGTATTCCATCATTTAACCTTTGATCTGTGACCTTCATAGTGACCTTGCCCCTGTTACGCATCTACCATTCAAGTTGGGGTACAAATGGGCTTGTGACCCATGGGCCCCTAGGGGGCCAGGTACACCATTTGAGAACCTTTCGATTCCCATTCGCCGTAAGGATCATTCCTGCTAAGTTTGGGCTAAATCCAATCTTGCGTTTTGAAGAAGAAGATGAATATGTGTAAAAGTTTACGCACGACGCACAAAAGACGATCGCAACAGCTCACTTGGCTCAGGTGAGCTAAAACATTTAACAGGATGAGAAACAAGAATAGTAACAATAAACGTTCAGGTAGTTTAGTTGTAGAAATAGTGTTAACCGCATCACTAACAATAACAGCAGCAGCTTCAGTACTAGAAGTATTAAAATATTATTTGAGAGCAATATGCCTGTACAGGGGCGTCGATCCATGTTGTTGATGGGGGGGGGGGGGCAAAAGCGGAAAAAGTTTTCTAAAATTTTCGGCGGATAAAAATTGACAATTCTGTTGTTTAATAGTATTTTTAGCCGATGTTCTTGAAATGGCTTTAGAGTTGCTTTCCAATACTTTTGATTAGTATTTGCGTTGTATATTAGTGAATTTTATTCAATTGGTCAGAATTAGTTGGGGGGGGGATAAATCGATATGTTCCCCCCCGCCGCAAATATTGCATTCCCCCCCCCCCCTCCCAAGGAATTGACGCATCTGTACCTGTATGTTACTTTGGTGTTTCAGGTACAAATTAGCGAAATCTCAAAAGGAATTACAGGCCATCCAAAAGACCAATTTGAAGTCATGCAGAACAACAAAACGTCTTTGGAAAATCAAGTCCAGATGGCCAAAGATCAGGTCCAGGTCTTACAAGTGAGCAAGAACTCTTTGCAAAACGAATTATCCGAAGCAGGGAAACGAATTACAAACTTGCAGACAGAAATAAATCAGGTAAGTCGAATTATATCAATATCCTTTTTTCATAGATTGCTCTTTGAATTGGTTGATGGGTAAAGTTTTGTTAGTCATATGGTCACGCAATTCAACTTGTCTCAGAAAAAAGGAAAAGCGGATATCATGGCAAAAATATTCATAATGATCATAATGAATAGTTTCTTTAATAATTATGTATGTTTGTAAAACTCTGATTCTTGTCTTTTATGTGATACACACTTTGTTTTTCATCGTTTACGAATCATTGAATTAAAACAATGGGTAGTGGTGTTACCAAAATTTCATTTGCACGCACATGTTCCACCTTTGAGTGTATTATTTAGGATACGTAGTAATGTAATTATTTTTTTAAATTAAAAACATCACATACTAATTCACACATTTCTTCTGTTATCTGACACGCCATGCGCACAAAAATATATATATATCCTATCCATCTATCCATCTATCTATCTACTTATCTATATATATTCATTTATCTATCTTCCTATCTGTTTATGTATTGCATTTATCGATCTATTTATCTATATCTATCTATCTATCTATCTATCTATCTATCTATCTATCTATCTATCTATCTATCTATCTATCTATCTATCTATCTATCTATCTATCTATCTGTCCGTCTATAAATTAAATTGACGACTCATTCCATGCCAACACAGTATTTGTGCATTCACTGACAATATAACAAATGGAGTAAACATATATATGACTGGGGGCCCTCAAACGTCAAGTATAACAAAATAATACAAAAGGTCACTATGTTTATCTCCGTGAAGTGTATTTAGGTATAGCTCGCAAAGACTCTAGTAACAATTTACACCATTTAGACAGGGCTAGTTCTGGTGTTATATACATGTTTATTTTCTTTCAATGTCATGTATAGGATGGGAGTGTATAATTTTCCTCTCATGATTACGTCGCCGTAACTCACGAATTTTGAAAATAGTATATATTATTTGATTTATTTCGTAAAGTGAGGTTGCGTTCATTACACTGTAGTGAGAAACGAAATATAAAGATTAATCAATACACAATTATAATAACTACATTTCTTTTAAATCTGGTTCTAAAGGATTAAAAAAGAAAGCAATACCGCTTACGTGTTTTGTGTGGAATAGTTATCATTGCTTCCGTCGACAAAATGTTAACTTTTCATCATGGTTTTGCTACAAATTCATTTAAAATGAAAAGGTTTTTCACATTCAGATACGTTATTCTTTAAGCACTTAATGGGAAAATAATTAAATTAAAATTAATCAAAATCTTTTCTCACCCTCTCTGTACCATTGCACAAAAATCCCAAGAATTGATGTGTGATATTTTGAGTATGGTACTGACACGTTCAAAGTAGAGTACAAATGTTAAAGTAATAGGCTAACATTGTGGAACTTCAAATTAAAAAAAAATTGTCAAACTTTGATATCTGAGCTACATAGTAGTGTTTGAATGGACAAGTAAACACCCTAGAATACAAAAGTTTGGAAATTTATGCTACCACTGGGAAGATATGAATGAATAGACAATTAATACTCGGGGCAAGTAAAAAAATAGCCTAGATTCACACACAGTAAGCCTATGGGAAGAAATGGGCAGGTGAGTCCGGTCAACTTACGATTTTCACTTTTTTGCAGCACTAAATAAACATTTTGAAATACATTTTTTCCATTTTTAGACCTTATCAAAGACACTTGGAGCATGGATGATTATGTAGCTCACATTTTTTTTTTAACTGAGGTAAATATTAGCCAATGGCTTTAAATGGTAAGTGACATGATTGGGAGATATTAAAACAATAATGCCTCTCGAACCAAACTGGTTGAAAGATATATCAATTGATACGCCAGCTGGAGTGTATCTCTTGGCTGGCAGGATTTATCTTGAATTTATTTACTTAACCCAAATCAAGCATGAACATACTAGCATTTTGTTTCTCTCGTGCCCCGATAGAAATAGATCCCACAGAAACCTACATAACAGATCTGTCTGTCACAAGGCATACCGATAGAAGTTATTTTAGAACGAGTCAGTCATCCAATCGTGTCATTTACTTTAATCCTTATGCGAATTTCAAAAACTTTAATAGCGGTTCCTTTTTTTTCTTCGTCTCTATTTTCCCGTCCAGTTGAAAGCAGACTTGGAGGATGTTCAGAAAAACAAGCAACCAGTCGCACGAGGAGGAGGAGGAGGGATGGAGGCAAAACCACACCCACCCAACCCAAAACAATAACACTTCACTTTAGTTTTGGTATTAGTTTATAACTATTTAAAAACAGTAATATATGGTGCAGACTTATGCTTTATGTAGCAATTCTAGTACTTGTTTGATAGGTTAATTACATGTATTTACCTTTTGTGACGGTGGGTGTGGAGTGAAAATGGCCTATATTTGTTACAAGTTATTCCAGCATAGAAACGTTTATGTAAAAGGGTAATTTTCATGATCTGTTTTGATTTTATTGTAGTTTTGTTCACAAAGTGCCTTTCAAGCAAAATGAACTTGGACTAGTAAATACGAAAATAAATAAAACATAGCACAAGTTTGACATTAACACGACAGTAGATTGGAAGAAAATACGATATTTGAACTTAATTTATACATTTTTAGGATTGAATATCATTCACCATTAATAAATTTGCTAACATTTAAGAATATTTGCACAAAAAACAAAAGTTCCTTCTTGTGTGTTTGATGTGCCATCATTCGTATCTTGGAATACATATTTTATACCGAGCCATACATCATAAATCTACACTTTCCTGAAACCACACATGCCCAAGCACACACACACACACACACCTACTCACACACACACACACCCTCCACCCCCCCCCCCCCACACATACACACAATCACAAGCACACACATACACAGGCACAAGCAATCACAAACACAGTCACATGCACACACAGAAATACACACATTATACACACACAACACTATATATACAGTGTGTCTCAAAAATAATTGTGCAAGTCAAAAACGCCCTCTTTGGTCATGAGAAAAAGATTTTTGTGATGTGATGCTTTCATCACCATCAAGGGCATAGTCTTAGCGCTCAAATGCCATTTGTTCTGTTTGATTTACTTGTTCCAATCCTGAGATGTTCCGTTAACGAGAAAGTAATATCACAAATGTGCCACTTTTACAACAGCCAATGATAGCAACAGACCCTCTTCCCATAAAAGTGACACAACTCTAATTCCACCCTTTTGTTGTTTACAAGATATCTCGAGATCAAACCAAGCAAATTGAACAAAACAAATGACATATAAAAGCTAAGACTTTGCCCTTGATGTTGTTAATGGGCTAAAAAGCCTCCTAAACCCTGCCACACTATCAATCTGTCTACGTTAAGATGGAGGTGTGGCGTTTCAAGGTAATTCAAGGTAATTCATGTCACAAGAGTATTTTCTAATGTCAAAGAGGGCACTTTTCACTTGTACAATTTTTTGAGACGTGTTGCAGCATGTCTCAAAAAATTGTTCGAGTAATAAGCGCCCTCTTTGGTAATTAGAAAATACTCTTGTGACATGATGCTTACATCAACATCAAGAGCAAAGTCTCAGCTTTAAAATGTCATTTGTTCTGTTCAATTTGCTTGTTTTAATTTAGAGATATCTTGTAAACAACAAAAGGGTGGAATCACAATTGTGTCACTTTTACGAAGGACTATTGTAAAAGTGGCACAACTGTGATTTCACCCTTTCTTATTGAAATTAACATATCTCAAGATTAAGACGAGCAAATTGAACAAAACTAACGGTATTTGAAAACTAAAACCATGCCCTTGACGTTGATGTAAGCATCATGTCACAACAGTGTTTTCTGATTGTCAAAGAGGGGCGGTTTTACTTGCGACAATTTTTTTTCTAGAACACTGTACATGTATACATAATAAAGGTTTTGAGAATATGTATGGTTTTATAATTTTTTTTTCTGCTTTATACTCTGTAATCATAAGGGTGGCTACCTCTACAACATAACTTCAAAGGTTGCCTAACCAAATCGCATAAAGTAATGACTGTTTCTCCCATGACTAAGGCAGTTTCTTTTGCAATGAGGAAAAACATCGTGTTAATCAACCAAGTCAGAAATGGAACATTTTGTGAAGAGGATCTCTGTCCATCCCTACAAAATTGGCGAAGGTGAATGGAGTACGTTGGTATGGACATTTGTTGAGGAGGGATCATGTTTTGAGAAAGGTGCTTGAGTTTGAGCTGGTTAGTCAGAGGGGAAGGGGGCGACTGAAGATGACATGGAAGAAGCAAGTGGTGGAGGAGAGCAGGAGGGTTAGATTGAGGAAGGAGGATGCACTGAATAAGTAAAGTAGAGGAAGGGGGTAAGGGCAATTTCGGTGAGTGCGAGGTAAATCCAGCCACCCCGTAGTCGGGCACTAAACCGGCTTTAAAACCTGGATCAGTCACTACTACTACTCATTAAACCACTCCCTGTGATAATAAACTGTTTAAATCCCCCCTCCCGGCCTTCTGGCAAACGGCAGGATTTCAACCTTTTCACAATTTAGGACACAATAATACTACATGTATAATCAATAATACTGTACAAAGTTTCTGCCATGATAATTTCAAGGCTCAACAATTTTCTCTTTGTTGTACAGTGTACTATCAATAATTTTTGAGGCAGTTACATTTGTTGTGTTCATGTACAGTGCACTCCCGTTGTGATGAAATTCCTGTTACAACGAAGTTGAAATTCAGGTCCCAAAACTATTATCTATCTATATTGGATATTACACAATTTTTATACAATGAAAGAAAACTGCCAATCCCAAGGACTTTGTTATAACGGGAGTTGCCACTAGCTGTTCAATACAATTCTGGTAAATAAATGCTCATTTCTCCTAAAATAAACAAATACAAGACAAATCAGTGGAGCCTTGCTATACACTCTAGTCAATGCATGTATCAGAAATTTAGCCTATGTTTCCACTTGCTTGGTTTTCGAGATATATTTTCAATTCTCCCTATCGCATATAGCCGATATCAAGCGATATCACCTCGCGATACCGATATCTGATCGATCGCTCTTGGGATGTATACTTCCGGTTCTGGTAAATCGTACAGTCAAACGCACAAAACATGTCATTTCGAACCTCGTCAAATTCATGATATCAATATCTTATACCCGAGCAAACATGGATTGACCTGATGAACAATTTTGGAGAATGTCTGTGTCGCAACTAAAGGACTTTCTTAGTAGAAGAAATGTTCCTACGACCGGTAAACGAAGGAATGAACTCGAAACTCTCGCCAGGAAAGCCGTGAATGTTTACCCCTTGAGAGAGAAATGCGACCACGCACACACCGAATCGGAACGCGAACGAACGACTTGAAAAAAAAAATTATTCCGCAAGATTATAAGATTTTCACACGATCCACGAGTATTTAGCATTCAATGTGTATCATG
>JZLH01S0064279.1:2500-14018 GCA_001188425.1 Eucidaris tribuloides | reverse complement strand
CTAGAGTGAATAAACACCCCACCCCTACAGGGAGGCGAAAAATATTAAATTGTTATGTTCCAGCCCCTCTGTCGTGGGTGAGCCTGCATTTGATAATCTCTCCGCCTTGGAGAAGAAAGGATAAATTCGTCGTTGTTTTTACGAAGTGTAACATTTGCGCGAACAGCGCGAAAAGCGACTTACGAGATATTCGCGTTTAAAGTTTAACGGTATTTTCCAGCGTCAAAATTAACGTATTAATCTTGTCAAAACTTAGTGAAAATACAATCCTTGGTTATAAATGAACTGTATTTTTTGAAAATCGAGAAGATTTCCACTGAAAATCTTTAAAAATCATTATATCGTAAGCCAAAACAAATGTTACAGTTCGTAAAATCCCTTGTTTTTGCCATAATCCATATGCTGTGCAATTAAGCGAAGTTTTTACGAACTGTAACACTGCACAATGTTACACTTCGTAAAAACAAGCTACCATGCGTGGTCCATGCATACCATACGCGCTTACGAAGTGTAACGCAGGGTATTATACGGCACACGATACACGGCGGGTTAAGGGGGTACGTCAGGTAAATATGCTATTTCTCACTGAATATAGAGCAAAAATTTTTATGCCTCCGCCCCGTGAGGCAGCCGGAGACATTATATTTTCGGCTTGTCCGTCCGTACGACCATATTACGTCCGGACGTCCGTGTGTCCACACTTCCTTCAAGGTATCCGCACTTTCTTGTGAACGAGATTACTGAAGTACCACTGGAGGGATTTTAATGATACTTATACCAAGGATGGACCACTAGACAAGGATGACCCGATTGGATTTTGGAACAAATCCATCAAGGGTCAAAGGTCAGAGGTCAATGAACTTTGTCCTAAAATGCCATTTTCTGCCTATAACTCCAGTTTAGAGTGCTCACTGTTGACATAATTTGGTGGTTAGATTAAGAAACAAAATACAAAAATTTTGGTAGAGTCACAGGGGTCAAAGATCAAGGTCAAGGGTCAAAGGTCAATGAACTTTGTCCCCAAAAGTCATTTTCTGCCTATAACTTCAGTTAGGAGTGCTCACTGTTGATGTAAGTTGGTGGTTAGGTTTGAAACCACAGACAAATATTTTGATAGAGTCACAGGGGTCAAAGGTCAGGGTCAAGGGTCAAAGGTCAATGAACTTTGTCCTTAAATGTCATTTTCTGCCTATAACTTCAGTTAGGAGTGTTCACTGTTGATGTAATGTGTTGTTTAGGTTCAAAACCAAAAGACAAATATTTTGGTAGAGTACGTCACATGTGGTCAGAGGCCAGGGTCAAGGTCAATGGGCTTTGTGCCAAAATGTCAGTTTTTGCCTATAACTTCAGTTACATGTAGAATGCTTATAATTAGGTTGTTAGCTGCTACATAGTGGGCGGAGGTATATCCATCGACAGCGCGCAGTCGAACTTCTCTAGTTTAAGTGCGTTTCCGTGTTCAACATCAATTTTATTGGGAAGTGGGAGGACGGACGTTTTATTAATTTCCCATTTCAATATTCTTTGTTTATGTTTAAAAATGATTATGTGCAATCAGGGGTATTGATCCATTTTTCGGATTGGGGGAGCAAGGTAAAAAAAAATTGGCGCACTTCGCGCTCAAAATTAAAATAAAGAATTTGCGCGCGAATCGCGTCGAAAAATTAATAATTGGGTATGTTAAATTCTATTTTTAAGTTTAATGGTTTTGTGGTGGTTTGTATCGCCTTTGACGTATCCTTTGCTTTACGTTTTATGAAGTTTCAAGTTGTCAAAATTAGTTGGGGGAAGGTAAATCGATGTTTGCCCCAACCATAAAAGAAATTTCTATGTTGGGGGTAACTACCCCAGCCCACCTCTCAATCGACGCCCCCGTTTGTAGCTTTTTAGGCTCGTGTCATTTTTAAAAGAATACGATAAAACTTCAAAGAAGTACTGAAAATTCAATCCCCAGTTTTACGATGAACATTGATTTATTGAATATGTAAATTCTTGTACATATCTGTATTACTGATTGTCTTTTTAGTTAAGTTATTCATCAATTTGATATAATAAATATCGACAAACAAAACAGTCACAAGCGTGTACAAAGAAACAGACGATGGAACACAAAGACTCACACCACATACACCCATCACATTATACACCAACCCACGTGTCAAACACAACACTGTTCACACAAAATTATCCATGCATGCACAAACTTGTGCTAAAATATATGAATAAGCGTACGCACCCTCAAAGGAGCAGACCCATTTACATTACACTCACCCATCCACACACACACATACCCAGAAAAAGTATGACACATACACACATAAATGAGTAATTCAAAATTTGCACTCTTGAAATTGCATTCACATCAAAATAAACAAATAAACGAGAAAATAATTGCATAAATAAAACTAGGTCAAAGTCAATGTGATACAGAAATCAGAAACCATTGAAAACAATTTTATTCTACTTTGTTTTGGTAGGGTATAGTGTATAATGACAGCTTTTTGAAATGAATAACAATTATTGGCAAATTTGTTTTGCTTAATTTTAACTGAGACAGTGTGATATCACAACTATCACTCTAATAATTACATAACAATAATGAACAAATAATGTTAGTGAATATAGCTATTTCATTTAAGCAACTTTCATTATCAATTTCACATTATAATATTGTTCACTGAAGTTCTTTGGTACCACTAAATATCATAATCACTTCATTTTATATTTCATAGAAAAATCAAATTGTTTGTGTCTGTAAATACAAATAAAGTAATTCATCCAAGCAAGTAAATATTGTATACAATATATATCATTGATATTGTATCACTCTAATAATCAAAATCAGAAATTCCATAAATAATAAATATGTAAAAAAAAAAAACAAGTCCAACACAAAGTACACACGCATTGTAACAGTTCACAATACTATTAGCTCCTCTGCATTAATATTGCACAAAACATTGTTTTATGAAACTTTTAATAGTCAGAATTTTTGGTCTGAATTTCATTTCCTACATAAATAGTGGTATGGAATATTCTGGGGAATGTGACTAAATGGGGGTGGGTAGGTAACAGATAAAATGTTTCTCTGCAAATTCCAATAATAACGTGAAATCTCCTCACATCACCAAGCCCCTGCCACTGTATGTTATATAAAACTTTAACAATCCAATGTATGTCCTTTTGGGAATTCTGAAAATTGAACCAGACATTGTGAAAGCAAAGCCATCACTGATTTACATTCTGCACTTGACTTGAATTTTAGATTGTAACTCAATCATATAATTATGACTTTCATGCCACGGAAACCGCTTTGTCTGAGCAATATCACTGAAACGAGAAAGGAAATGCACAAAAAAAATTCAATTTCAGTATTTTGTAAGACAGGTAGGCATACAGCATGTGAAATATGTACAGCAATTTTCTAACACACCAATTTGAATATATCAACGTAATAAGAATAATGATATAGTACTGTATACAAAGTAAGAATTATAAAAACAGAAAAGCTACAAAAAAATGTTCTAACCATTATGTAAACACAAGGATTAGAGAAATAGGCAACAATGAGACGTAGCCGTGGACCACCGCTATTAGAATATGAAGTGAAGTGTTAATTAACATTTAAAATTTCACCCAAGGATGAATAAAACTTTCTGCGCATAATTATATCAATGAAATATAATGTTCACCATCTCTTCCTTTGAAATGACCTGCATCTACCGTGATAGACACACTACTGAGTAAGGACAACAGATGGCAGTTCTACCATTGTTTAATTTCCTTGCATAATTCTGTCTTGGTGAGTTTTTCTTAAAGGGACCGTAAAGTCGCAAGACGTGGGCGTTTGGACCTGGCCCGACTCGGGTAATACTCGGGAATGCCCGTATACTTTCAGAAAACGAGCGCGCACGAATTGTGTGCAATTCCCTATACAGCACGTATTCACCCGAAGAAAGGCGAACTAAGCCCAACTGACCCTCATCGGCAATTCTGTTTGCAGCTCCACGATTATTGTTACGCATCACTGAACTCTACACTACGTAGCATAGAGTTCAGTGTTACGCACTGCATTGCAATAGGGGCAAGCGTAAGGTAAATAAACTACATGGATTACGAGCGACGCGTCCCTTTAATGTAACATGATTGATTTGCTCACTGAAAAAAAAACACATTTCATGAAATATTCATCGCGTACAGTATTATACTGTGGAAAATTAATGTTTTTCAAACATAATACAGTTTTTACACTATAGAATTAATTAACCATATCCATCAACATAATTATAAGATTAGATTGCTCCATGATTTAAATTGTTAGAAAAGGAGAAAGATATGCTGCCCTAGTCAAATTACTGTTTTGTATTATACTAGGTGTTAGAAATAAAATTGATTAATTTTGATATGTAATAACACAAAAAACTATACACCAGATAATACTGGCATGAGTTTGAGTTACAGCTGAAGAGTGAATTTTTTTGGAGGTGGTTTCAATACCATATCAATAATCAGTTTTATGTAATTCATGCTTATCAAAAAGAGTTAGAGTTCAGATTTTGCTCAAAATACAACAACCCCCTGTTCAAAATTGAGACTGTGCAGAAATCAAATGGTGTGTGTGAGAGTGTGTGCCTTGTCCACACACAATAGCAACAGACAAAAGCTGTGGATAGTGAATAGTCTAGCAGTCGCTAGGCTACTAATGAATATTAATAAAGCATTTATCTAACCTGGACGTACCAAAGTTTCCAACGTGTGCTATTCTAACCATTGTGCATTGCTTGAATGCTGTGTAGGGACTAGACACACACTCTCACACACCATTTGATTTCTGTGCAGTCTCAATTTTGTACAGGGGACTGGATACTGAACAAAATTGGAACTCATGCTTATTGAAAATTTTCAATAAGCATGAATTACATAAAACTGATTATTGATATCGTATTGAAACCACCTCCAACAAAAAATGTTCACTCTTAAGCTATAACTCATACTCATGTCAGTATTATCTGGTGTATAGTTTTTGTGTTATTACATATCAAAATTGACCAATTTTTTTAACACCTAGTATATGAACTGAAAATAATTAAAAAATTATCACAGCTCACAAAAATTGTCATATCTCGCATGAAAAAAATCGGATGTAAATCTGATGATATCATTGATAAAAAAACAATATAAATTAACACACCAATTCCGTGTTATTACATGTTACTTTCCCTACATCAATGCATATTCCTTGAAGAGAGGCCATTCGTTGTTTCTTGTCCAGATTAGGTGTCAGTTGTCACGGCTGTGGCTCTTGATGAGTTTACATCATCGACATCGTGAATAAAACAAATCCTACAGGAGCTGAAACAAGAAACATAAACATCTTTTACAAAACCCTGATACGACTAAAATCAACAAAATCACATTTTCAATGTTTGGAGACATTAAGCTCCTACCATCAGGAGAACTACTTCTTTGAAATAACTAGATTTGGAAAGTCAAATATTAACATGTAACTTGTATTCTGCCTTCAAAACCCCCTGAAATATCCACGTAAGAGTCATTGATAAATTACAAAACCTCGACATAAATGACATCAACATATCACATTTTTGAAAGTTTTTTTTTAATTTTGTCATTAGGACAGTGAAGTATAATACAATTACAGTTACTAAAAATAATATACTGTACAGTAATAACTAGCTTTGGAATGCCAAAATAGCTTGGATGCTACCTTCACCCCCCCCCCCTGCCCCGAAAAAACACACACCAAGATTCCACATGTGATTCATTGGAAGTTTGTATATTGTATCACTAATTCAAAGTGTGCCTGTCAACACCATTAGTATGTTATCGTTCTCATCACTGGGCATGTTGCATATTCATAAATTGTTCTGAACACAGACTAGGAATATTTTCAAACAAGCTGATTTTCTAAGTGCTAGATACATCGCTGAATGTGGAAATGTTTTTTTTTCCTTAGTACAAGACTCTTTCTTTAAAGAGATGTCCCGCCTTTATAAAATGACAAGATCTTGCATGAATAAGGTAACTGATTATTAGCCAAATGTCCTTTAGCTAAATAATCTTGACTGCCTTTTCTTCATTTTGTCCCTTCCCTTCTGCTCTTATTTTTTATTTTTTTTAGAAAGTAAATGTTTATGTTTGATATCCTTCACAATCGAATTTACACTGAGTGAAAATACATGTATAGATTCTCTTTTTTTTTCTTTGATTACCTTAATTATTCTTGCTTGTCACAGCAGGCCCTTTTATGTTCCTGAATTTGACATCACTTTTTATGACAGGCGACATGTCTTGTCTCTGTGTCAGTTGACCACTACTTCTTCGACATCTTGAAAGAAAGGTGAAACATATAATGAATGAAATAATCCATTAGCGCAGACAAAGGGAATGAGAATGCAAATGTGGCTTTCTTTCTTTGTATGCATAAGAGTAAGAAAGAGTTGAAAGATTATGCATGGTAATGGCAGTCATGCTTAAAGTACAAACACACATAACTTTGCTCTACTGTGTGTAGACACACATTGTAGAAGAAGCCCCCATATTTTTACTTAGAATTTAAGCGGACAGTAACTGTATTATCCAAGATAACTCCTTTTTTTGTACTTCACCTTTTTTTTTGCAGTTATGTGAAATCTATTTTTACTTCTTACTGTGAAAGATTTATACAATTTCTACACTGATTTTTTTATACCAATTTGCTCTTTAAATACATTCAAGGAACTTCTTTTTTATTTTACATTGATTCTGTTATTCAAAACTAATCACTTTAAAAAAAATCGAATTCAATGTGTTTGTTTTATTTGTTAATTATCTTATTCTGGGGGTTGTATACTTTTACATGATAAATTTAGATTAACACTTACCATTGTTAGCAGGAGTAACTGAACATACCCTGTGGCCACAGGTAGTTTGACTTTATCATCAACTTGTTCAATCGGAGATCTATGATGACAAAATACACAATATTGAAAAAGTATACAATAAGTTCTTTCATTGATTAATAGACGCAATAGAAGATAACATTTTTGTAAACAATAACCACATTGACATTTCTTTCTTTTCAGCACTGACCTACTAATTAAGTCAGGCAGTCAATATTTTAATCACCTTCAAAAATTTTTAGAACTATGCATGGTACAATTAATGTCTACTCTACAAAAGTTTTGCACATGTGATTCCACATGTAATTCCACAAAGATTCCACATGTGATTCATTGGAAGTTTGTATATTGTATCACTAATTCAAAGTGTACCTGTCAACACCAATAGTATGTTATCGTTCTCATCACTAGGCATGTTTTTATCCATGAATAATAATCTGCATGAGCCTATTGCATATTCATAAATTGTTCTGAACACAGACTAGGAATATTTTCAAACAAGCTGATTTTCTAAGTGCTAGATTCATCGATGAATGTGGAAATGTTTTTTTTTTCCTAAGTACAAGACTCTTTCTTTAAAGAGATGTCCCGCCTTTATAAAATGACAAGATCTTGCGTGAACAAGGTAACTGATCATCAGCCAATTGTCCTTTAGCTAAATAATCTTGACTGCCTTTTCTTCATTTTGTCCCTTCCCTTCTGCTCTTATTTTTTTTTTTAGAAAGTAAATGTTTATGTTTGATATCCTTCACAATCGAATTTACACTGAGTGAAAAAACATGTATATTTTCTCCTTTTTTTTGATTACCTTAATTATTCTTGCTTGTCACAGCAGGCCCTCTTTATGTTCCTGAATTTGACATCATTTTTTATGACAGACGACATGTCTTGTCTCTGTGTCAGTTGACCACAACTTCTTCGACATCTTGAAAGAAAGGTGAAACATATAATGAATGAAATAATCCATTAGCGCAGACAAAGGGAATGAGAATGCAAATGTGGCTTTCTTTCTTTGTATGCATAAGAGTAAGAAAGAGTGGAAAGATTATGCATGGTAATGGCAGTCATGCTTAAAGTACAAACACACATAACTTTGTTCTACTGTGTGTAGACACACATTGAAAGAAAGGTGAAACATATAATGAATGAAATAATCCATTAGTGCAGACAAAGGGAATGAGAATGCAAATGTGGCTTTCTTTCTTTGTATGCATAAGAGTAAGAAAGAGTTGAAAGATTATGCATGGTAATGGCAGTCACGCTTACAAACACACATAACTTTGTTCTACTATGTGTAGACACACATTGTAGAAGAAGCCCCCATATTTTCACTTAGAATTTAAGCGGACAGTAACTGTATTATCCAAGATTACTCCTTTTTTTTACTTCAGGTTTTTTTTTGCAGTTATGTGAAATTTACTTTTACTTCTTACTGTGAATGATTTATACAATTTCTACACTGATTTTTTTATACCAATTTGCTCTTTAAATACATTCAAGGAACTTCTTTTTTATTTTACATTGATTCTGTCATTCAAAACTAATCACTTTTTAAAAAATCAAATTCAATATATTTGTTTTATTTATTAATTATCGTATTCTGGGGGTTATATACTTATACATGATAAATTTAGATTAACACTTACCATTGTTAGCAGGAGTAACTGAACATACCCTGTGGCCACAGGTAGTTTGACTTTATCATCAACTCGTTCAATCGGAGATCTATGATGACAAAATACACAATATTGAAAAAGTATACAATAAGTTCTTTCATTGATTAATAGAAGATAACCTTTTTGTAAACAATAACCATGCACATTGACATTTCTTTCTTTTCAGCACTGACCTACTAATTAAGTCAGGCAGTCAATATTGTAATCACCTTCAAAAATTTTTAGTACTATGCATGGTACAATTAATGTCTACTCTACAAAAGTTTTTGCCGTTCAATCAACAACCCACCACAGACTAATGCGTACGGACTAAGCCAGAGGCAGCAAGGGGCATAACAGAAGAACAGCTTCATTTCCTTTCCAGTAATGACAGTCGCAAAATTCTGGCAGTACAGTTGCAATCCATTGATAATTTCAAATCTGAATGACTCAACAAAAATTTGACCCACCCTGGCCTTGTTTCTACCAATTACCAAAAAATAAATAAATAAAATAAAATAAAATAAAAATCCAACCAGTAATTTGGTCTTGTGGTGATTGTGGACATGTGGAACAAGCTGTCAACTGGGACACCCCCATGATTATCCGCCCTGTACTGAATTAGTGCTATACTGCCTGCTTACTGTGAAACTGAATGTAGGTGAGGGGTCAATCATTTCTTATTAGACCTAGAACTACGTGTTCTCAGAGACAGGGACAACTCATGTGCACGAAGTAATATTCAATCATGCACACAAAATGTGCTCTGAAATTCCATCTTCTATGAAATCATACTAAAATATTGCTTTGACTAGTTAAAAATGACCTTCACATTACCATTATACGATTTGATATTCAGCACTAACAAGTTAAACATTTAAAAAGACCGTTTTCTTGATTACTTTACTGAAATTTTAAAGGAGCTATTATTTCTGCACCATTGCATTCAATTTGCAACGTACACAAATGGCTGGTTTTTTTTTCAGTGTTGGGCGAATGTGGTCTGTACACCTCTGCTCCGGATCCATTACATCCACGGTTTGCATGTAGGCCTACTAACTAGATCTATTGCTGTTACTGTTAGTGTTACTGTTGTGTTAGATCTACTGCCAAGTGTTACTGTGACTTAGATCTAATTGGTGTGTACAGGGATTAGTCATGTGCTAACGTTATGCCGACGCTGAGGGGAGGGGGGGGGGGTTAGGAGGTGTGCTTGTCCGCGAGAAATTCTCAGCAGCAGACCAAATTCCTCCACCACCCCTATCACTCAAGCTTTGTGAAAGGGACAATCTGCAATACGTTCATCAGTTTAGCAAAACCACCAACACAGATCAATATACATGGGACTGAACGGAATCGTATCGAGTCATTCTGATACTTATTCATCATAAATCCACAAAATTGAATGTATATTTTTGTAAATATTGTGAGGTAAATACAACAATCAAACTTATACTTACTCCAAATGAATTCTACGATGAAAGAAACGAAGAAAAAGGCGAATTACGACATCAAACGACCCACTACTTTACGTCTTTGTCGAGTCTACGGCAGAAAAGTACACTTCGTAAAAACCCGTGCTCTCGTCGACCGCACGCAAAGTACGGATTTTACGAAGTGACACTTATCAAATGTTACAGTTCGTAAAATCACATCTTGCGTTTTTAGGACATTTCGTATTTTTTAATATTGAAATATCTCTTTAAGGAAACATTTTCTGAGTCTGAAATTTTGCTGGAAGATTCGTTATTCTATAACTATTTCGAATATATAAAAAACTCAAAATCGAAAAATTACACCCAAATCAGCAAAAGTTACAGTTCGTAAAAACAACGACGAATTATATTCATTGAATTCTTTTCAAATAATTTGTTATTTTCCAATAATAAACTTCATTAGTACATCATTACAGAAAGACCCCTTCAACTCAAAATGTATGCGTTATAGTGTATGTTGCAATACTTTTGAGTAGGGAGGGTACATTGCGTTGTTACTCAAGTTGTATTTGTAACAGTATAGTCTAAGTTTCAAATAATGGGTGTAGTTTTCAATCACTGATTTTTATTTGTGTTGCAGTCCTTCCTCTACAAAGATTGCTTGACAATTGTCTAGAACTTCATAGGTGTGAGATTTTTTTTTTACATACCTTGCTTGCTAAGGTTTTTTTCCAGTTTTCACTTGATGATGCAAGAATCAGAAAGGCAATCGGACTAGTATAACGGCTGTGTAAAATTCAATTTCAGTGAGCCTTGTTAGTGAATTTTATTTGAATTTCATCACCTCTTATTCAAACGAAATCTGACTTTTCGGTCTGAAGGCTTTTCAGATAGGTGAAGATTTATATCATAAATGATTTAAGCTGTTTTGCTGAGAGTCTCGTTTCAGGGTGTGCAAACCATGAACACAATCTTTCATGAAACTGTTGGTTAAAGCGTTTATCACCACAGTCACTGGGAGCTCTAATTCTAATTATTTCATAATGAACTATTGCAATAAAATATTTCGTTCCCTGCAGACTTATACTTAAACATCACATTGGTCTGTGCCATAGAGTCGTTATCACAAAAAAATGATAATAATAACTATAATAATAATAATGATGATGATAATAATAATAATAATAATAATAATAATAATAATAATAATAATAATAATAATAATAAGTTATAATAATAACAGTTATCAACAGTTATCAACATTCCAAACCATTAACACCAAAAGGATTCTGTTCATATGAACAACAAAGCTAGTAACGTTGTTTTTAAAGTGCACGAGGGTATTTTCGTAGGCACAGCCTATTATAAATCGTGATTCAGCTTCTTCAGACTGACTAAGGCTAGCAACTGGCGCAATTCATATTGATTTAATTTCATAAAACGTTACGAATAATATATCCGGCTAATACAGTGTCTCCATCCACGTCTTCCCTGGGGAAACTATTTTGAGCCTGAAATCCATGCAGGC
>JZLH01S0064260.1:14244-28641 GCA_001188425.1 Eucidaris tribuloides | reverse complement strand
GACGAAGAAGAAGCATTTTCAAAACTGTGGACGGACGGACGGACGGACGGGAAGGACGGACGGACGGACGGACGGCTGGAAGGACGGACGGACGCCGGACGCCACGCCATGGCATAAGCTCATCGGGCCCTTCGGGCCGGATGAGCTAAATATGGTCTTGATTCTAGACCATGCAACATTTAGTTCCTCCCAGTCCTACCAGTAGCACTGCTGGTGTGAAAAGAGTAACACCCACAGCAGGCCATTACAGATGATCTCATCAAATTAGTCTTTGTGCACGGCAGCTGATTGATACGAATTTTCCTAGTAGATGCCTTACGGGTTCATTTAAACATCTGGAAGTCAGACTACATGTACATAGTATACAAATATATACTGATACGAGAGTCTCTGGTTGAAACTATGACGAGCCCGAGGTTACGTAGACTGTACTATTTTCCCGAGGGGCGCAGCCCCGAGGGAAAATAGTTAACAGTCAACGTAACCGAGGGCTTCATAGTTTCAAACAGAGACTCTCAGGATAGGATATATTTTTTTTATATCCGTCATCGAATTAACCGGGAAATTACACAAAGAAAAACAAAGGAAAATGAAATGTACTTACGGTAACCCCTACGAGTAAGTGTGTGTCGCACGGCATACCGGTGCGCGATATTTTTACTTGCAGTACGGATAGGGATACAATTCCATTAACGTATAGGCCTACTCTAGTTAGTCGAGTACCAATTTCATAAACCTATAAAACATTAATTTGGTCCTCACTCTTAATTTAACTATGATCCTAACTCAAACTCGACGAATTTAACCCAGTGTTAATCTTAAACTTTGCCAGACTTTCATACGGGTGTAGCACGCATAATGTCTTTCACGCGCACGGAAAAAAATAGCGTACGGTACATGTGTTTTGTACACACGATTTATTCGGCTTTTTAAGCTCAAATCGCAATCCTGCTGTTGGGTACTAGTCGGTCGCGGGTGGGGCAAATAGTATAGCGCCCTCATTGTTGAGAGATTAATGTACTATGGGACTTGATAAGAGTCCCATAGTACTTTACTATTATACTCTCTGAAAGTTATAGTCCTTTCAGAACTAGACTCACAGAATAGTGTGTTTATTTTTTATCATGTGACATACTTTTTACCAACCAGAATTCAAGAAACTTATAATGAGGGATATAATACAGTATATTGTAACCCCAGTGTACAGTACAATATTCAAAAACAAAAAAAATCCTATTGCTATACAGTAACAAAGCTTGAAATACAGGATGCCTACACTATGTGCAATGTTCATTATTTGTTTCAACCCCCCCCCCCCAAAAAAAAAAAAAAAAAATACCATGACAGCTGGTAAGGACATATACATGCAGGATGATACATGTAGATCATTCACCAATCACCACAAATAATGGCAGCAAAATATATGACAAAATTAATTTAGAAAGGAAGGAAGGGAGAAATAAAGAAAATACACAATCAGGCTCCGGCATATCAGCTGTTCCATTAAAGGCAGGGCATCTCTTTTGCATGCCTAAAATTAACATTGTGTAAATACGGCATTGAGAAGAAAATGCCATCTGGGAATAGCCAAATGTATAGGAGCTAGAAATTCAGTTTTAGTGGAATTATAGTGACCGTTAGACTCTGATTTTAATTTTTTCTTGCGAGAGGAAAATTCCTACCATAAAACGTACAATAAACAGCTATTGTTTTCCTTTTGCATTTTTCAAATTCTAGGTAAGTACTGACCCCCAGATTTCGCAGACATGCCCTGCATCAATAGCCTAAAGGCATGGGTTATATTCCTGGTCTGCTGGGATGTTTCCAAATGAGATCCACTACCTTTAATCACAGCCCTGGCAGAATGAGAATAACATCTAACCTACCGGTAATGTCCATCAATACTTTGACCCCTAACTATATGTACTTAACAACCAACACTCATTCTTGGAATCAATTTGGTAAGGGTTCAATCCTTTAAGATGCCTCCAAATTGATTTGTTGGAGTACTCCTCACTTGACAGAAGACACAATGGTCTTGGTTCCAGACCACACAACTTTTTCAACCTCCGGAGTACACTCAAAGTAAATCAAGACTCTGGATTTAGTCAAAGCAGTTGACTAAAAAAAGATTTTCTCATACAATGGACTAATCTAAATATCTGGAAGCCAGACTAGTCATTAACGTCAATGGTGAAGATATAGAAGATTTTGGATTTGTGGCTGCACGACGCTCACCTGAGGTTTCGCGAACTCTCTGTGGTTCCCATAGAGAAAACATCAATTAAACATAGTTTTAGCCCTTCGAGCCTGATATCTGATAATCTGGGCACCAACGGAGCCACATGAACCAGTTGAAAAAAAAACACAAGGTGATAGCCATAATTTATCTAGCTCTAGTATGTTAACATTTGACCTTATTTGACCTTTGACCTACTTATATGACCTTTGACCCCTATTTAACATCGAGGACTTCATACATGTAGGGCATCTACCATACAAGTTAGTTACGAATGGGCCAATACCAACCCCAATAGAAAATTGCAGACATTCATTTGACCTCATTTGGCCTTTCACCTACATATGTGACCTTTGACCCCAAAATAACATGCGTAACAGGTCCCTGTTATGCATCTACCATCCGAGTTTGGTTACAAATGGGCTTGTGGTTACAAAGTTACCTAGTTTTCCTTATGGGCCCTGCCCCCTGGGCCCCCAGGGGGGCCTTTTGTACTATTTCAGGAACACTCTATCCCCTCCCCCTAAGGATTATTCCCACCAAGTTTAGTCTAAATCCATGTATACATGTATGCTTTAAAGAAAATGATGTAAATGTAAATTACTCGCATAGACCCTTTCCCCAACTGTTGCCCCCCTCAGGGGTCAAATGGGGCCACCCTGGGCATTGTCAAGAGGAACAATGTTTCATCACATATAGAGGTATCTACAAATACATTGACTTGGCTCCATTATTTCTGGATCTAGAAAAGAAGATGTTTAAAAATTACCTACTTTTGGCCCTTTAGGGCCCTACCCCTGGGTCCCTAGGGGGGAGGGGGGCAGGTGTACCATTTGAGGACCCTTGAATCCGTACCCCGTAAGGATCATTCCTGCCAAGTTTCGGCTAAATCCACTTATCCCCTTTGAAGAAGATGAAAATGTGTAAAAGTTTCCCGGGGGGGCCAGTCAAACATAATGCTGTACACATGCGTGACCAAATCATTTCCAGACACCCCCTAAACAAGTTTTTCTCTGTGTGCAAAATAACCCCCTAAACGAGTTTTTCGCGTGCTTCATTTACACATTTTAGCCTCCAAACATACCCTAAATACGTTTGACTATAGTCTTTCAAACAAAGCTTCGGGGAAAAAATACGCTAAATGCGTTTGAACAGTCTTTCAAAACCACCCTTTTTGTTGAAAATCTGTGTTTTTGATAACCTTAACGCGTGCACGCGCGGGCCGTGTCTAAAACTGAAAAAACACCCCATTAAACGCGTTTTTTGGTCACGCATGTGTACAACATTATGTTTGACTGGCCCCCCCCCCCGGGAAAAGTTTACGCACGACGAACGACGAACGACGGACGAAAAGCGATCGCAATAGCTCACTTGAGCCTTTGGCAATAGGTGAGCTAAAAATGAAGCCTGGAATACATTTTGAAGCCCAGTTCAAAATGATCCTATATGCCTTTACAAAGTGAAAATCTATGAGTGACCATTTCACTTTTCCCTCATAAAACTGTTACAGCATTTTTGACATTAACTCATGTGCCGATATATTTTGCAAGTGACAGCATAATTGTCTTCAGTTTTGTATCATAACATCAAATTTTGTCAGTTTTCTTAATGGGGCTTCCACAATGTAAAGCTGATTGCAGTTTTCCAGGATCAATTTAGCCTCATTTTTTAATACTTAACCCGTTGACTACGAGATTCTGTAAATCCCCATAGACTTTGTACAGGGCCCATCCGGTTCCCGTAAGCAACGGGTTAATATAAAGGAAGGATAATTCATTTCCACAGTCCACACTGAACACACCTAGTACACGGTAGCTTGAGAAAAATGCAATATATATGATAAGAAGAAACCTAATTCAAATTCAAACTGTTGCACTTCAGTGTGACCTGTTGCACAAATGGGTTCAGAACGATATTTCAGGGGATAAGCCCCTAAATTTGCCAAAAAAAAAATTGCTGAATGTAATGACTGTATAATACTGGATTTGCCCATATCTGTAATATTTTCTGAATGACATCATATTTTCACTCATTTTGTTTTTAAAAAGGGCAAATTAATTCTATATTCCCCAGTTAAATTTCTTTTACTGGATCCAAGTAACACCTTCTAAATATGCATATGAGGCCACACATACACACCAACTCCAATACATAAGTCCATGCAAGACCATAAGCTGCAAATTGAACACTCCACTGGTATGACTATAGCTACACAAAACTCAACGCATGGGACTACAGTGAATGATCATGCACTAGTGCATGATCTACCATCAATCTTTGATGTTACATTTTATGATGTAAAATGAAATTACATTAAGACAAATTTGATCACTTACTGTACTTGACACAAAGGATCAGTTCCTAACTTGCTATAACTCCAAAGATGTTAGTTTAGTCCAGAACTGAAGAGAATTGCACCACTGTAATCTTCAGCTGTAGGAGGCTTGTCCATTTCCATTTGTAGAACTGAATTTCCCGCCAATTTTGTAACTGACAAAATACCTGATGGCTTCCCGATAACTGTTTTTTAGAAACTAAGTTTGCTGATGTCATCCTGATACCTACTGCTTAGCTATCAGGAAGACATCCGCTAGCTGATGTCTTCCTGATGGTTGAGTGAGATGCTGTTTCAAAAACTGAGTTTGCTGATGTGCTTCTAATAGTTATCAAGTAGCCATCGGCTAGCCGATGTCTTGCTGATAACTGGGCAAGAAACTATCAAGAAGACATCCAGTAGCTGATGATTGCTGATAGCTACCAAACAACTGTCCAAATGCTGTCTGATAACCATCGGATGACTATCTGATAGTTATCGGATGGTATTCTTTTTTGATATGGGTAACGTTTGCCATTACATGTTTGTGCACCCATTGTGCCAGCGGATGGCTTGCCAATGGTATTTAATTTGCATGTGAAATTGCCATCCGATAGCCATCCGATGGCATCATCCGATAGCCATCGGATGGCCACCCGATAGCCATCTGCAGTACACACTAAGCCATTGGGAAATGTAACCATCATGATGGATTGCGGATTGGTACCTAATTTGCATGTGAAATTGCCATCCGATAGTTATCCGAATGGCATCATCCCCAGCCGATAGCCATCTGCAGTACACACTAAGCCATTGAGAAATGTACCGATCAGCAGGCCATCAGCTAGTGGATGGCTTGCGGATGGTATCTAATTTGCATGTGAAATTGCCATCCGATAGTTATCGGATGGCATAGTATCCGATAGCTATCGGATGGCCAGCCGATAGCTATCCGCAGTGCATAGTTTTTTTGCTATGGGAATGCAGGGATGTCACAAGGACTATTTACAGGTAAAATTTACCTGAATTCTTATTTAATACTCTTTAAGTGTGAGAACAACTTATTCTACAATCATTGCAGAAAGAGTCACTATATAATCTAATACAACTCACACAAATTGCATGCATATGACTACAGGGGAAGGGAGCTATTGCTATCATACTTCAAATTTAATACGCAAAACAAACATACCTTAAATTTGGGCAAAAATTTGTTTCTTAACCCTTTACCTACCAAGTGCATGGTTACATGCATTGCATTGCTATTGTATTGTTAACATGCACCTGTTGACTTGCCATTGTACTACACGTATTATCATGCATTCAGTCCACTAGCAGTGTCATGTTATCAAACAAGTCAGCATATCTACTTTTAATGTGCCAAAGTCACATATTTGCACCAAATAATACATATAAACTCCATACAGGTTTAAATCCTTTGGAATGTTAAGAGTTGAATTGTCCATGCATTTTGTATTGTGTGCATACAGTACATGTACATTGGAGTGCACACACTACTGATTTTATAAACTGCTGGTAAACACTGGGCTTTATCTTCCCGGAATTAAACAGGTGTCTTATTAAGTTGAACCTGAAAAAAACATGCCTGGCATGGGCAGGATTAAGGGGTTGGCATAATATGGTTTAGTTAGTACTACACTATGATCGTCAAGCCAATTCCTCCAATCCCGCATCCCTACCTGGTAGGAGAAAATTTATATCCCTGGGCAACAAGAATTTCATATAGATTATTATCATTATAACAAGGATATCCATACGCTGCACCGATTCTGAAAAATGTTTGGCATGGGTGGGATTAAGTGTTGGCACAATACGGATTAGTGAATTACCAAGTACACTATGATCCCCATGGGCACATACACACCCATACATAGTTTAGCCAATCCTCCAATCCTGCATCCCTACCCGATTGGAGTAAATTTATATCCCTGGGCAATAAGAATTTCATAAATACACAAGTGGTTATCCACACGCTGCACCAATCCTGAAAAATGTCTCCCGTGAATGGGATTAAGTGTAGGCACAATATGGATTAATGTATAGACTAGTGCATCCGGCATCCTTAAAAGTTTAGCCCAAGTAATTTTCTTACCTAATTGAACATCAAGTGTGGTGTCCTTTCTCTGGTTCAAGTCAGTCAGTGTATGTCCTGTTACTCGACATGATAAGGTCTGACCATTACTAGCTGCCGTTGGAGTGAATGTTAAGATGCTCCTTGTGTTTGTTAACCCAGGCTGTGATGGATCAGGAGGATTGGAGTCCTCAACACCACTCGTCTGTTCTAAATCGTTGATATACCACGTGAGAGTTTCTTGTTGTCTTCCTCCAACAGCATCACATTGTGCAGTAGCTTGTTCACCCTCCCTCAGAGGGGAAGAGATGGTTAACGTCAGTGTTGATCTCACTGTAAAGTAATTGGGGATGAATGGCATACAATAAACAAGATCTGGGGAGGGAGAAGTTCGGGGGGGGGGAAGGGGGGACAATGCTTACCTGAGGTCACACAACCTGTCTGTGTTGCCTGTCATAATACCATACAATTATAACTGAAAACATAACATTCCTTTCGAAACTGTGTCACTATACTCACTATGTTCAAAACATGAAATCAATTCCGTTGCATTTCATGTTAATTCTATAGTTTAAAATCTAACTTCACCATGAGCCCAAATATTGTTTACCTGTTAACTTTGTAATTATGTTCCAATCATCTTATATTCGGTCTAAATGTGTCATGTACCAAACGGTTATTGTTATTATTGTAAATTTGTTCCAGTCATTCGTATTTTGTTTGTTGCATTGTAAAGAAAGAATTATTTTTGATATCCCTGCCATGAGCACGAATTAATAACTGCTCGGGTCCTGGGCGATGTATTGTATCTTTATTATTAATTGTGAATTCGAATAAAGACAATTGAATACATGTATATATAGTTTGGGTCAAATCTGAGTGATAATATATTTTTGGTAGAAGGCATGAAGTTCTTTCCATTTCCACACAATGAATACTCCAGCTTTTCTACTCTGGCAACTCAGCTAATTCAAAAATTGCTTATTAAAGGGACCGAAAGTCGCATATCGTGATGGTTTGGAGGTGGCCCGGCTCGGGTAATATTCGTGCATGCCCGTATACTTTCGGAAGAGCGCACGAATTGCTATTGGTCCCAATGTAGCCGGTTAATGGAGGTCGAACTGTAATAAGAAGAAGTACATGTAGTAGCAGCAGTAGTATAATACTTAGTAGAAGTACAGCGTGTATGTGTCGTAGTAGTAAGTGGTAAAAGTGATACATGCATGTAAAGTATGTAGATCTGCTGGTGAACAGTGGTCTTCGCATGTGTAAAAACTGTCTTGTAAATTCATGCATACCATATAACGTGGAGAATACTGCACTTACAAATGGTCTACTTACATGTATACATGATTTCTACATGTAATTCATCATCATGATCATCACTATTACCATTATTTTTATCAAAATTTTTTTGCATGTGTACAATATTGTTCACATACCAGCGAAGGAAATAACCCAGGGCGAAGGGCGATTTACCCCTTGGCAAAGCCTAAAGCGCCCCCTTAAATCCCCCAAATCCAATTCTTTGGGGCGACCATTTTCTTCAGAATCGCCCTCGGATTTGCTACAAAAAATTTCACATTTTTTTTTAATTTTTATTAAAACAAAAATGAATTAAATGGTTGCTTTTATGGATGAAGCTCCAGCTAAAACATTGGCAATCTTTCATTGCATTCTTCAAATTCTGATGTGCAATGAAAAAGTAGCCCCAGTGGTAGAAAGATATCCCCCCAAAATTAAAAAATAGCCCCAAGGCTCTAATAACAAGAGCCCCGGGGGGCACGACGCTCACCTGAGGTCTCGCAAACTCTCTAGGTACCCATAGAAAAAACATCAGTTATATAGTTTTGGCCCTTGGAGCCTGATATCTAGGCACCAACGTAGCCAAATGAACCAGTTGGAAAACTTCGCATCCCCTTGCCATATAGCTGATTTTGCCAAGTTAAATTAAATTCTAACATCCGTTTTTATAAAAACAAGGCACGCCCTAGGATCTTAACATTTGACCTTTGACCTACTTATGTGACCTTGACCCCAATTTAACATTGAGGTCACTATACATGTAGCATCTACCATCCAAGTTAGTCACAAATGGGCCAATACCAACCAAAGAAGAAACTTGCAGGTATATTCTATTATTTGACTTCATTTGACCTTTGACCTATATATGTGACCTTTGACCCCCATATAACATTGAGGTCCATGTTACACATCTACCACCCAAGTTTGGTTACAAATGGGCTTGTGGTTAGAAAGTTACCTAGTTTTGGGCCCTTATGGGCCCTGCCCCCTGGGCCCCCAGGGGGCCTGGTGTACCATTCCAGGACCCCTCTATCCCTCCCCCTGAGGATCATTCCCACCAAGTTGGTCTAAATCCATTCATGTGAATGTGAATTATTCCCATAGGGCCCTACCCCAAACTTTTGCCCCCTTAGGGGCCAAACGGGGCCACCCTGGGCATGAGGAACATTAATTCAGCACATATAGAGGTATCTACACACAAAGTGGCTTAACTTAACTATTTCTGGATTTAGAGAAGAAGATGTTTGAAAACTACCTACTTTTGGCCCTTTAGGGCCCTGCCCCTGGCCATCAGGGGGGCCAGGTTTACCATTTGAGGACCCTTGAATACCCACCCCCTAAGGATCATTCCTGCCAAGTTTGGGCCAAATCCAATTATGCATTTTGAAGAAGAAGCTGAAAATGTGTAAAAGTTTACGCACAACGAACGACGGACGACGGACGACAGACGAAAAGAGATCGCAATAGCTCACTTGAGCCTTTGGCTCAGGTGAGCTAAAAATCACCATTAAAAAATAAAAATTAATTCCTACCCTGTTTACATACACTTACATGTATGGTCTGGTCCTTTGGAGGGGCTTGAAAAGTGGTTTTTGGACTTACACATGTGTGTAACACTCTGGACAGAAACCAACATTCCAATATCATCTCTCTCACTGCAATTACTGTGAACACCTTTATTGATGTGATATGCAATGCAATGAATAAACTGTGACACCATTATGATTGAATTTGTAAGAAGTTGTGGAATATACCTTGTACAAAAACAGTAGCAGCACGTGGATTCGTCAAACCAGTAATATCACATCGATATGATCCAGCATCCTCAACTTCTGTATTAGAGATGATGACTTTAGAGGTACCTCCAGTAGCATCAGTAGACTCTTCTATATCAAAGTTGGTGTATTTTGGAAAATCTACATCTGGATTTTGTTTTCTTCCAGCATTGAAGATTACAACTCCTCTACTGCTGTCAACCCAAATGAACAGAGCAGGTTGCCTGTCACCAGTTACATTGCAGACCAACTGTGCTGTAGTTCCACTCTCCACTGTGGTATCAACAGGTCCTGTTACTGTTTGCCCTAATACAACTGAAATGTATAACATGTATATAAAGAAAAAGGGAGCTACTGTCACCAGATCCAACATGTAAACTGTAGAGCATCATTGTGTGCTATTAGTAGGACATCTGTACGTATTTTATTCAAGCAAAGATATCATAGTCAATACAGCTTTTGATTACAGTGTCTAGGTGGTTGAAGATTGTGTCAGGGATGTGCAAGTCCATTACTTCCCTTCATTATCAATACCAAACGGTAGTTTAGTACAGGTGGTGTGTTGAAAGTTTGAGATCCATACGTCATGAATTTGTTGTTTATGAGAAAAACTAATAACGACGTTACCAGAATGTTGTTCTTTCCGAGTTTAAATTTTGCTCAAATTGCGAATTGCGGTTATGTGTACTGTCGCAAGACCAGCGGAGCGCACTGATTGGTTAAACGGCCAACCTCCACGCGACTTTCGGCTAACGGCTAATCGGACAATTTTGGAATGGCACGTGCACGTCAACGTCACAGATTTTTTTTAAAAAGACTTCAGAGTCATTTGAAAAAGGATGAAGTTTAACCATCCAGATTTTCACCAAAACTCAATCTTTTACCCCACGTTTCTATGAGAGGTGTTTATTTTTATTAATCTTCACATTTGGATATGATTTCAGCTGATTTCATTCATTTAGATGTTTTTTGACGTGCAAATCAATGACACAATCTTTAAAGAAGCACAATCAGGATACTCAATTACCTTTAGCAGACTTTTAATTATAACTTCCTTTACCAATAGACTTGTAACTTTACCGTAAAGGTGGGCTATAAATGGGTGATGTTTCAAAACCAAGGTTGACATTTAGCTGTTTTTTGTCCTGATTAATATGACACCATTTTTAAGGAAATCAGGTGAAAAATGTGACAGTGTGGACCAAAAACCTGACTTAAAATGCTGAATCATCGTCCTGGAACGAAAACAGAAAAGGCCATACATTTTTTTTTATTTGAAGGGCCAGAAGATTAGATGATTCTGGTGTCTACATGTTATCTAGCCTGTCCCATCTGTTGGCACTGTCAGAATTGTTTACAGTGTCGAAGAAAGTACTGAAAAATTGTGATTTTCAATTTTTAAATGGGCATTTTAGGTTTACGGCTAACAATAAGTTAAACTCCCAAAATACTGTGATTATGACACTTAAACAATTTGTCATGGAATACATTTTTGCAGTATTCATACTTGATAAAAGTTAGTAATTGGCCCCAGGTTAGGCTATAGACCTATTCCACTTCTATTTTGACAAAGAAGCAGAGGTGCCTCAACAATGGTACAAGTATCTATTATGCATACACAATGTATCCTTAGTATATATAGTCTTTAATTGTGTGTATAAAATTAAGGATTCTAACATATATTATATTGGAGGCAAATTAACTAAAATTGAGCCTCTATATTGCCTGATCAGTCCATAATTTTACACACTGATATTTGCTTAAAATCAATTACTTAAAAGATAGAGGAAATATACATGTACATGTAGCTTCATCAGTCTGAGCAATCAGAATCAGGAGCCATCAAGAAATAAAGGAGAGGTGGCATTTGTCATTTTTCATTGATTTTGAGTAAATTTGCATAAATTATCATTTATAAAATATTTTCACAATTCCGTGTGGAAGTTTTGAAGCCCTTACTAAGCCCTATCAGATAAGACAAACAGAATCAAAATCTACTGTACATAAAGGAACACTTAGCAGTTTTTAGTGATTTCAAATGAATTTACATAAATGTGCATAATTAATGAAGTTTGGAAGCCCTAACAAATCAAACAATCAATTTTCTACCCCAAAATACAGGAATAGTTGCATTTTTAGTGATTTTGAATAAATTTTCACAATTTAGCATAATTAATGGACTTCAAAATTCTGTGGAGAATGTAGAAGTTTGGAAGCCCCTTCAAAGCCTTATCAGACAAAACAAAAGAAAAAAAACCCAAGGTTTACAGTTTTGATGTTAATGCCACAACATAGTTTAGAGGTTTGTTGACCTGAATGAGCTTTGACCTTGACTTTGTGACCTGAAATTAATCAAATGACATGTGATAATTCATGACCCCTTATATCCTACTTCCATGGAATAAGAACCTATACTTTCAAAAATTTGCACTAACTTCAAAAACTTAAAGGAATCATATTTGTTTCCAGTTTAAATAAACTGAGCTACATGATTCCTCATGCTACCCATGTTTCTGATAAGGTCTAAAAATGAAGTGCGGAATTTTTTTTTTTGGTTCAAAACGATCATTAAAGGCATTGTATAACAATGTTTCCAGTTTAAAAAATCTGAGCTACATGATTCCCCATGCTACTAGTGTCTTTGATAAGGTCTAAAAATGAAGCCCTGAAAAAATTGCACTGTAAAACAATCATTAAGTGCTTAGTGCTTTAAAGAAGTGAAAGTCATTGAGAGACCATTGCAGCTTTTCTCCATAGACTGCTGTTGTTGCAGAATTCCTATCGGCCGATATAGAATTAATGTGCCAATTTGTATCTGCACATATTGTACTAGTGACAGCCATAACTGTCCAAACTTTGTGGTCTAGGGTGTTTATTTGTCCATTCAAACACTGTCAGATATGTCAGATAGCAAAGTTCGACAATTTTTTAAACTGGTCTTCCACAGTGTTATACAGTGTCTTTAGTGCTTTTAAAAAGTGAAAATCATTGAGCAACCATTCCAGTTCTCCGCATAGAGTACTGTGTGGTAGAATTTTGTATCAGTTGAGAATAATTCATGTGCCGATTTTGGTACATACATGTATTTTACTGTTGACAGCATAACTATCTGAACTGTTGTGTTCTAGAGTGTTTATTTGTCCATTCAAACACTGTCAGATATGTGAGATAGCAAATTTTAAAATTTTTTAAATAGGGCTTCCACAGTGTTATACAGTGTGTATCCAAGAAAAAAAGGAGACACTTAGAAAAAAAAATTACCTTGGATCTAAGCTATCTGTTGACACTGTTGGTATTGAAAGTATTTCACGCATTAGTGATCACAGCCAACTTTTTGTCAATCGGCCAGAAATGCATTTGGGCCATTCTCTGGTTACGTGTGTGACGGAGGGATGAATTTTACACCACGTCTACCCATCTTACCTTAGTATCAGAAATAATCACAAATAATTATTTGTATATTTATTATGCTATACCAATACCTATTTAAATATATCATTTTAGTCTTGCTATATTGCGTTGTTTTATCAGTGGGGTCAACAAAAGGTCGGTTACGTGTGTGACATCAGACAGAAGCTGCTCTTTCCATCTCGGAATTAATTTGTAATTCCCTGTGAATTTAAAAGAACTAGAAATTCATATTAGTTGTGGGATAACCTTGATGTTCTTTCATCTCAATGACACCAATACTGTAGAAGTATACCAGCTTTCTGAACATTTTATCAAGCTTTATCATACAAAAGTCTGGTTACGTGTGTGACATTAACACTTGTCGCTCTGAATGTCACACACGTAACCGCATAGTGTTACACACGTTTTCCATCGAATTGCATATATCATTGAAGTAAAATATGAATTGACTGACAGGAAGAGCTAAACCACTGGGAAAGGGTCAGGTACTGTGTGGTATGTGGGGGGGGGGGGGGCATAAGAGACAGAGGTTACACCCACCCCACCTATACCCAAATAAAACTGGGATATGACACGAATTGTGACATCGCATAACCACCAAAAAATCAAAATACTATGACCCTACAATTTCTGTTTATGTGTCAAGAACTACAGCAGTTCAATTGAAAACCTCATGCATGCATGTAGCCATGTACTCAATCTAATCAGAAATTCTTAAAGTCACCATGGGTAACGATACCAAATCAGACATGTATAACTCGTTGTGACCTTTGAACTCTAAAATCTAATAGTTCATTGGTGCATCACACTGTATACTTGACCCAAGTTACATGTACATTGAAATCTGATACGCCATTCTTGAGTTTCGGGTAATGCCCAAATCAGAAATGAATAAAACCTGCGACCTTTGACCTCTGACCTTTCAACTCCGAAATCTCAATCACTTCATTGGTACCTTATACTACCATGTAAATACTAGACCCAAGTTACATTAAATTTGATAAATCCTTGAATTATCATGTAATGATCAAGCCCAAATCAGCATATATACAAGGCCTCGTGACCTTTGACCTTTGACATTTCAACTCCGAAATCTTGTCAGTTACATGTATTGGTACCTCACACTTCACAGTTGACCACAGTTACCATATACATTAAAATCTGATAAGCCATTATTGATGTTGTTTGTGGCAAATCTGACAGCACCATTTTGCTACATAGTTCCAATATTCTGTGTTTCCTAAGAATTATCTCTCTCTTC
>JZLH01S0064239.1:0-10786 GCA_001188425.1 Eucidaris tribuloides | reverse complement strand
TCGATGCCCCTGCAAACGCGGATCTGCGTTTTGGTTTTAAAAACTACCCGAAATCCGTGTTTTCGTGTACACGCAACATTACATACATTTACAACATTTATACATGAGTGACCCCCTTCCCCGACCCCCCCCCCCCCGGGGGGACTATCATGTAAATAATGGCGGAACCAAGACCAGCGCGTTGAAGCTGCATGGTTGTTTCTTTATCGCGCACGCAGCATGCGTGCGGGTCGGTCGCGGTAAGTTGTTCCTACCAATAGGACAGCTGCAGTTGCATTGACTGTCTTATGTTTTGGCTATTGTCTCCACATCCGGGCCCCACAAGTTTGACGTCATCAATTCTGCTTTCCCCTGAAATCTCAACAGAATTTGTCCCTTATAAAATTTAAGTGGAATGACACCCATCCTTCTACCTGCATTCAGATACTGCAATAAGAAAAGGAAAACTGTAAAAACTGGAGCAAATGTGGTTGAACCGTTGAAGAGTTCAAAGTTTATTTAATCCTATTTATGGAGCATTCTTTAAATTGGCAACTCTCAATACTTCCTCAGATTCCCCGTTGGTTTCATACAAATTTTTCACCTGTTCTAATTTAAAATGAAAAAAAAAAAAATCTGCTTTCTTCGTGGTTATTGTTCAAGTATAAAATCAGTAAAAATTAGTCTGCATGATTTACTGAAAGAATTCGGTTACCCCTAAACTGACATCTCAGAAGAAAAAAAATATTTGTGAAAATATGTGTATAAATCAAATATCCACATTTCAATTGCTCTCTGCACCCACACCTGCAATTGCACTGCACCCACTTGATCACTTAATTTTCCCAAGTGAGGTGTCGCTGATTTCCTTTTTTTACGAGACCCTATCCATATCCAGCTTAACCGCTCATGATGATGGTCTCCATGGTCTCCTGCGTTCAATTATATATCATTCATTGAAAAATATTTGCTATATATTTTCTGATCATATTTGTATATGTTGTATAACGTTAATGGGTCCGAGCCAAAAATAGTAAACCTGGAAGCTAAGTTTTCAAAATGAAATTTATGACGACACTTTCATATGAAAGCAGAGAATCTGTAGTTTATGGAAAAGTCCGGGGGAAAAGTACGAGTCCTATCATGATCACGTTTAAATTTCTCGTAAAACTACATTTGAAATGAGAAGAGCGCCCTCATAGCGCGACGGGACGGAAATAATATAATTAAAAATAACAAAATACCCAAAGAATGTTTTGAAGATTTAACTTTACAGAAGGAATGCCCTGTGAAATAGTATTTATTCAATTACATTTGTATTGGAATATGTTTTGCATATTTGGATTAAAAAATCCACTTTTTGGTCAAAAAATGCATTTTGGCCTACTTGAGTGCAATAATTTTAGATTTTTTTTTTGTAGTAAAATTGAGTCAAGCTCCTAACAAACTATCAATGAATTAGTGTCTTAACGTTCTTGTGCCATCAAAATTATTTCCTTCTCAATATTAGGAAAAATGTGTGTTTTTAACATTTTTTCCGTCCCGTCGCGTTTTGGGGTTTTAGCTCTATTTGAGAAGACACAATTTGATATGATTTCCTGATGTAACAAAGAATGAAAATACACAAAATGAAAAATATCCATTAACCTATCAACTTGACACCCAAACAATAACTCCACAGCAAATCAAAGGCTGGTAACCAGTTTGTTGACATGGTAACAGTATGTCTGTTAGAATAATTGAGAAATTATGTCTTTTTCTTACAAATCTACTAATAGGTTATATTTTTCATGTTCCATCGTGTTTGATAGATATGAATCAAAACATTACTTGCCCACAATAAACAAACATTAAAACAAATTTGTTTTTGTTTCTTTAAAAAAATATGTTGATGAGATGTAAAATTCCGTCCCGTCGCGCGACGAGACGGAATTTTGCACTGTACAAAACAAATGGAAATTTTTTAAAGTGGCCATTAAAATTTTTTATTGACATTACAGGACAACTTATTCATTCTCATTACATTTGAACGAGACACAGACCCAAATTTTGCTAAATGAAAGAAGCTAAAAACAAAAATATAACTTTTGGTTAAAATCCCCATTTGTTTAATACATGGTGCAAAAATTCCGTCCCGTCGCGGCGACACTGGTTAACATTTTCCGAAAAAATAAAAAGATAGATAGGCCACTGCATATACAAATAACCTAATGTTTTACACCATTCAAGTGCTGTAGAGTATTGTTAGTCTTTATTGTTGACTTTGATAGAATTGAACTTCGAAGTTCTTGTACAAAAAAATCATCAATCTATCATGCCGTCCCGTCGCGGCAAATGAAAGTGTGGCAACAGAAGTGCTGTCAGTGTTGTGTTTGTTATGGTCTTACTCTTTGATGTTAAGTTGATATACACATATTGCTATTTAACATTTAATATTTCTTCTTTTTTGTTATGAGAAAAAATCATATCAAATTCCGTCCCGTCGCGTTTTTCTGATTTTTGGCTCAGACTCTAATCGTAAAGTATTGTTTCACATTATTTTCTACTTATGTAATACCTGTGTTACAACTATATCGATTGTATATGTCATTGTTTCACATTATTTTCTACTTGTGTAATACCTGTGTTAAAACTATATCGATTGTATTTGTCATTGTTTGTACTTTTTGCAGAAATAAGACCAAATAAGCAAAATAAACAATAAAAAATGACAGATTTGTCTACTATCAGAATCCTGCATAAGTGAGATTAAATAATTTGAACATTCATACACGCAAACCCTAAACGGTCAAGTCAAATTTGTTATAACTTTCACTGGTTTTTTTTATTGTTCTGTATTCTTTCAATTTCTCTTAATATGTGTGAGAAAAAAAGTGTACGAACAAATATTAAAGCCGTATTAAAATATGGTGATTATACATGTATAGGAATCAAATATTTGTGATATATAGTAACGAAGAAAAATAGTTTTACTATTGTTATCATATGATAATATTACTTTAGAACTGTTTTTGCACATGGGTTTTTTACGTATTTATTTATCAGCGTGTTGTAATTTTTTGTGTGCAATTTACATTTAAATTGTCTTTTTAATTGTATAGATGCAGTGCACTCATGGAAAGCAGTTGAATAACAGTTGAAATCTCTGGTGATAAAAGAATGAAATATAATAAATACATGTACATCAATGCAAAAATGAATGAATATATAAATAAATAACATCAGTGCAAAAATGAATAAATACAGCAATGCACACATGAATAAATGCATGTAATGGCGCAGTCACACCTTGACGATTTAGCCAGCGTATGCCGACGTATGAAAAAATTGGCGAATACGTCGTCGTACGTTGAATATAAAGTTACGGGTAAGTTTTGTATAAGTTATGTGCACGCTGAAGCACGCTGGGCACACTTCGACGATATAGTCAGCGTATGCCGACGTATGAAAAAATTTGCGAATACGTCGTCATACGTTGAATAAGTTATGGGTAAGTTCCGGGTAAGTTCTGTATAAGTTTTGTATAAGTTATGTGTACGCTGAAGCACGTTGGTATACGTCGTTAGTACGACGAGTTCGTCGAAAAATGTTGTGCAGGCACAAAATTTTTCGACGTATGCCAGCGTATGATCATACGTCCCGCATACGCGGGGCATACGTTGTAGGTAAGTTATGCTGTCGTTGACATACGTCCACACGCGTTATTTGTAAGTTGCTCATAAGTCGAAATACGTCACGATAATGTCTAGGCAGGGTTCTTCGATTCTTTTTTCAGCATGACGGAGATGTTGGTAGAATGGTATTCGTACTGCGAAGTCTAGTGCGGTTATGATTTAAATCGTGGAGCGTAGCCTTTTTATATTTATTTATTCATTTATGTATTTATTTATTTATTTATTTATTCACAAAATTGCAACTCAATGAGTTGGATTAAATACAAGTATGACAATTACATACATTGGGATGAGTAAAATACGCATAATTTACACCAAAATCTTGTATACATTATGAATAATTAACAGAGGTGGAAAAATGTGACAGACATAAGAAATGAAAATAAAAATATAAAAAAGGGAAAACAACGTTGGAAATAAAGGGGTGTTAAGAAATAAATGTGTAAACAGCGTAAACACAAAAATCTCAGGCATAGATTAACAAAGTAAATTAATTTTTAAACAGGCATGATTCAAATCAATGTAAATACAGACATTCTTCGTCAAACTTTAGCATATATAATCTACAGTACATTTTTCTACATTTTTAAACAATTACCTCAGACAGGGATGGTTTCCGGTGAAAAATAAATGTGTGGAAATCATACACACACACACACACACACACACACACACACACACACACACACACACACACACACACACACACACACACACACACACACACACACACACACACACACACACACACACGCGCGCGCACACGCACACATACACACACAGAAACACACACATACATAAACACACACATAAGCAAACACACACGCATAAACAAACACTCACAAACACGCACACATTATATATACAATCGCGCACACAAACACACACACAAACATGCACACGCAAACATACACACTAACACACAAACACTTACAAACACAGACACAAACACACACACATAAAGAAACACACACAAACAAGCAAACATACGCACAAATAATGTGCAAGGTATATTAATAACAAAAAGAACAGGAGAGAAAAGTGGAACAGACAAATTGGATAGAAAGGGAAAAGGAAAAGGGGGAGGGGAAAGGAAAAATAAAATAAAAGGAGGAAGAGGGGGAAAGCAACAAGAATATAAAGTGTAGTGACAGGAGGGAGGGGATAAAGAAAAAAAAGAGAAGAGAAGAAAGAGGAGAATTATGATATAATTATTATTTTTCTTCTTCTTCTTCTTCTTCTTCTTCTTCTTCTTCTTCTTCTTCTTCTTCTTCTTCTTCGGGATAAACTGTTCTTATATCTATTAATTTTACGTCTGGGAAGACATGGGTTTGCTATTTCTCAGATTATATGTTGTATTACTCTTGGGATTGGCTACTACAAGTGATCGTCGGCGATACGCTACCCCACGCTATGGGTAAGTTAGAGTATCGTTGGGCATAAGTTGTGAACGTCGGCAACACGCCAAGCATTCGTTGGTATAAGTTATCTATAACTTATCGAAACGTTCTATATAAGTTATACGTTATGCGTACGTCCAACTCGTTATGAGCACGCTATGTATACGTCCAAAAGTGCAAATAGAAAAAAAAAATCAAAGTTCAGCGTATGCCAGCGTTTTACCCCTAATTTGATACGTCAGGCATATGCTGGCTAAATCGTCAACGGTGTGACTGCGCCATAAAAATGAATGAATGAATAAATGAATAAATAGATAATAAATGAAAACGTATACCGCTTTTCTCATTTTTCCTGACAAATCAATCAAAGTACACTACCGTGTGTATGTGTGTACATGCGTGTGTGTATGTATGAGTGTTCAAGGTATGTGTGTGTTTGTGTGTGTGTGTGTGGGCGCGTGTGTGAACGCGCTTATTTGAACATGCTGTGGATAGCAAATCATCCCCCGTGGTGTGAGGACCTATCTATTAGGCTCGGGCGTAAGAATCGGGTAGTCGACTCTTTTCGGGTCTTAAATCACGGCTCGAGATTCGATTCTGCCATGACACGTAACCGGTTACTTGACATTGATAGTTATTGGGGCTGTAGGAGTCGAATACTGAATGAAACTCGGTCATTTTGATAATCCAGTCACTCTCGATGGCCTTGATGATTAAACTTTCAGTCAATTGCTTGCCAACCACTCACATACTTCCTAAGGGCCACTAATTGTGCATGGTCATTATGCCACTGTCACAATACATGCCAGGGTATGGTCATTATGTAGGGGGAAAATACGGAAAGAAACCTCTAGCTAGCTGGTCTGTGAATAATTGTGAAAGTACTCATGACAGTTATGTTGTGGCTAGACTCATGTGTGCAACAGTAAGTGTCAGTAACACACACACACACACACACACACACACACACACACACACACACACACACACACACACACACACACACACACACACACACACACACACACACACACACACACACACACACACACACGACACACACACACACACACACACACACACTACACACACGACACACACACACACACACACACACACACACACACACACACACACACACACACACACACACACACACACACACACACACACACACACACACACACACACACACACACACACACACACACACACACAGAGGTCACACACAGTTCTCGCTGTGATGTACTGCATTAGATTGACCCTTCGAATACGGTGCCCGACCCACCCCCCCCCCCCCAAAAAAAAAAGAAGTAACAGTTACATTTAGCATGCGGCTATTTCCCAAATATATTGTTCATTTTCATTTAGTTCATCTAATATACTATTTTTTTTTCATGAGGAGAATGACATCAAGATCATCTATTTTGGTTGGGTAAATCTCCATTAAAGATAGAGTTCGGGATTTGCACGCCAGAAAACGTAAAAAATGAATGCAATCAGCTCAAATCGTTTACAATGTTAAGATCAGTATAAATAAACACCTGCCATAGAACCTTTCGGTAGACACGTAGTTTTGCTGAAAATCTGGACAAACTTCAAAATTTGCTCAGTGACGTGCACGTGCACAAGCACGTTCCGTTAGTTCCAAAATTGTCCGATAAGCTGTTAGCCGAAGGTCGCGCGGAGTTTAGCCGTTTAACCAATCAGTGTGCTCTGCTGGTCGTGCGAACGTACACATAACCGTAATCTGCAATTTGAGCAAAATTTAAACTCGCGCAAAGAACAATATTCTGGTAGCATATCGTTATTAGTTTTTTCTCATAAACTCAAACTTTCAACACACCAATTGTAAGTATTAAACTACCGTTTGGTATTGATAATGAAGGGAAGTGATGGACTTGCAAACCCTGAAATCAATCTTTAAGGGCCGTCTTTGTGAACCAAAGTTGGTACAATATAAAGTTGGTATGCGCGCGTACCAGGTTTTGTGTAAATTAGACTGACGTCATCAATAGGACGCCTCATTACCGCTTGAAAAACTGAAATGCACTGCTTTGCAAAATTGCCTCTAAACTGAAAACTACTGAACGAAAATTGATCATTTTGCTCAGAAGAAAACACGCTATCGGTTGAAAGGGGGAAATAGCAATTTCTCCTGGATAATGAAGGAGAAAATTTGATAAATTTATATTTCTTTGTATTTTTATTTATGCAGGGCTTTCTTGCAAAGCAGGTCTACTTTGTCAGAAGACCTGAATGAAACTACCCTGCTGAAAGAAGACATCATTAATAACAATGATGATGATGATGATGATGTTGATGATGAATAGGATATATAAGTAAAATAATAATAATGATGATAATAATAATAATAATTATTATTAGTGATGATAATCATACTACTACTACTACTATACTGAATAATAATAATAGTGATGATAATAATCATACTACTACTACTACTATTACAACTAAATAATAATAGTGATGATAATAATCATACTACTACTACTATTACTACTAAATAATAATAACAATAAGTAAATAAATAAATGTGGCGTTTTTTTTCTAGGTCAAACTGTTGGGCAACACCATGGGTGTTAAATTCAACACCCTAATTTTTGTAGTGTTACGCAAGCTGACAACGTAAATAACCAGACCACCACACACTTTTGGAATTTTCACAGTGTTTACATTTTTATTGTTCTGCTGAAACTCCAAATGCATGCTTCGCACAAATATATTCACGATCTTTGACGTTATAATTAACGAATGTGCACGTGCAGATTCATACAATCTTTACAAAAAAGTGACATCTCTCATTATGATCAAATCATATATTAATTACCATTATAGTACAGTGCTTTGCAAGAAAAAGAAACAGTAGGAGCGTGCAAGCCAGTGTATTGCATTAAAGTTTACATAACAACGCATCTTAGGAATTTTAAATATTTATAATATTCATAACACCAAGTACTGAAATAAAGCTGCAAACAATGAACAAGGTTAATAGCAAGGAATGACATACGCACAATAATTATAATTTGATTTTATTACTGTTTTCATAGCTTTGCACACAATGTACAGTACTTCCATCAGTACATCACTGTCAAATATGTCAAAATGATTTTGTGTGTCTCCCTCCCCCCCCCCCAAAAAAAAAATAAAAAATAAAAAATGTGCCAATGAAAAGCGTCGTCTTCGGCTATTAGGAAATACTGTTGCGACATGATGCTTACATCAAGGTCAAGGACATAGTCTTAACTTTCAAACACCGTTTGTTCTATTCCCTTTCCTCGTTTTAATCTCGAGATACTCTTAAAATCACAATAGACCAATTTACTAGCATATTCATATTTTATGCTTGTCCCTAACAACCGGAGAGCTTGCCCGAGGCTTGCCCGACATATAGCAACAGTCTTATGGAATTATAGCTCGTTACTTGGCCCTCAAGAAAGATGAAGCATCCATAAATTTGAATTAATTAGTGAACGGGTCTATCGTGCCACTTTTACTAAAAGTCAATGATAGCATCAGACTATCTTCCCAATAGTATAAGTGGCACAATTGTGATTTTACCCTTTCATTCTTAACTCAACATATCTCGAGATTAAAACAAGCAAACTGAACAAAATAAAATGGCACATGAAAGCTAAGACTGTGCCCTTGACAGTATTTTAATTGCCAAAGAGGGTGCTTTTCACTTGCACACTTTTGTTGAGACAAGCTATACATAAAACAACTTATTTTACAACAGGAAGGATACCAATGCATCCACACCAACAAATAAAAATCAATACAGTATGACTTCCACAAAGATACAGTTCATGTGACTATTCTGGAATACTTTTGCACTGTGACCAAGAAAATAATGTAGCATACATTTCAAAACCTATTGACAAGGTTTGTTTTAAGAAAAAAAGCTCTTGGGATTATTTTTGGTTAAAAAAAATATTTACACACAAGAACAACAATAATTTCAATGTTTTGTAAACAATGTTAGGTGAAAGGTGGGTCATTATCTGTAGAGGGAAATCAGTGTGATTCCGCAAATTGACCACACTGGAAGACAATTATAATACTACTACACGAAGGAAGTTTGGGAGAATCCTTTTAAAAAAGTGTACATTTTTCAGGAAACGTCGCAAATTTCGGGACTAGGTAAGGTTTAACACACTCAGGGAGTGACATAGTATAGTACTGTGGTCTCCTGGCTGTAAAATCTTCTGATGATAGGGGGCACTATCAAATTAATCATGATTATACAATATTCAGATGTATATACTTCAATATCAAACTGGAGTTAATACGACCACTTCAGTAATTTATGCAAATTTTATGCATACTTTTCAGACAAAGATAGCTCTTGACAACCTGATGATAGCTTGCTGGTCATAACAAAAACTAATGTTGCAAGTTGCAGTTTTTATTACTGAAAATGTATTGTAGGAAACAGATGAAAGAAATTGTCACTAAGCTGCAGAAGAAATAGTATTCATAAATTTGAATACATTATTGAAGTGGTCTGTCGGTTTAAAGGCAGAGATTGTCAGTACTTTTTTCACACACATGATTAAACATTTCAGACAATTATAATGATTCAGATACATCCAGTAATAAATTATATATATACTATATATGTTTTTTGTAGGCTCTTTGCACTATATATTCACAAAATTCGATTGGGTATATGTTTTAATTCTGTCACTAAACATACAGGAATTTAATCAGAGGGGAATATACACATAGTAATTTATGCTAACAGTATAATTGAAGGTATTTGGGAGTCTCACTTTAGGACAAGGGAAGATTTTTTTTTGTTACTCTACATGATTAATTCACGTCTAGGTTTTACAGTAGACAAAATTTATACTCAACGGTAAGACTCATTTTTTTTTGTAGTATGCTTTTACTCGAATTCAAGAAAAGATGTGTGTACAGGCCATAGAGTCCAATGAGCCAATCTAAATTTCTTGGTAGTTTGTAAGATATAATAGACATACATGTATTACACTTATTCATACTGTATAATGTATCATATGGCATACATCCCAAGGCATTATTATAAGTACAGAAACAGTTGGCATTCCAGTAGATAAACTCACATATTATTCATTTAATTCACATATTCATCTATTATTAAGAAGATATACAGGTAAATGATACTTTATCTGATACTTTTCAGGTAAACTGTACATTACATATACTGTATTGTTGGTAGGTTTGCATGGTGGAGATATATAGTAGAAAAGGTTTGCGGAGAGTACACCATGTGAATTTCTTTCTAGAAAATTTGGTAGCTCTTAAAAGAGCCCACTCGACGTTTCGACCTACTAACACTGTCGTAAACCTGAGCCAACGCCAAATATCCAACACTGAAGAACAAGTACTCTCGTTGGGAATGAAGTTTGCCACAACACCTTCCAAAATTCCTGTAGAGGACGTCATCCAAAATATTGAACCTGCTCTCATGCGTCTTACCAAGCCCACAGCCAACAATATCCGCGTCCAGATCGCCAACATACTCTCCAAGGCAAAACTCCCCAAACCTAATTTGTCAAAAGAAGAACAGTCAGCCCTCCGTGAGCTCCGCAGGGACAATAACATTCACATCCTCACTGCGAACAAAGGCAACTCAACCCCGTCGTGATGGACCGCGGAGACTATAACAATCAAGATCGATGAACTACTACGAAGTCTCAAACCATACGGTCGATACTCGAAACGCGA
>JZLH01S0064226.1:10277-45411 GCA_001188425.1 Eucidaris tribuloides | reverse complement strand
TTATTTGGATTAATGTGTTAAAGCATAGGGATGACACTTTTAGAAAATTATTTTAACCCATTGGATACGGGAACCGGATGTGCCCTGTTTTAACTCTATGGAATTTTGAGAATCTCGGAGGCAACGGGTTAAAAGCGGTGATATTTCTCATAGTATTTTGATGGAAAAGGCGATGGACAAGGTATGTTTCGGTTATAACGTGTCTGTTAAATTGACATAGGATGTATTTCTTCCTAATTTCAATACTGTGAGCTTGCAAATGAGGGTTACTACTACCTTTAAAGACACATGCTAACATTGTGCAGCTTCAATAAAAAAAAGTCAAACTTTGATATCTGAGCTACATAGTAGTGCTTAAAAAGTTTGGAAAATACTGCTGCCACTTGCAAGATATGCATGAATGAACATCACCCATGAGTTTCCATTTCGGTGGAGTTAATAGCCTAGATCTACATGCAGTAGTGTATGGGAGGAAATAGGCAAGGCAAATCCAGTCAACCTGAGTACTCATAGAGTTTCACTTTATCAAAGCACTGAATAATCATTTTGAAATACAATATTTTCAGGGATTCATTTTAGACCTTATCGAAGACACTTAGAGCATGGAGGATTTTTTAAAATTGTGGTCATTGTTAGCATGTGGCTTTAATGGTAAGAGAGCATACTTATGAAACCAAAGAGGAAAGGGTGTTAAATTGAGCATGAGGAAGGGTTTCAACATACTATCATAAGTTATCACAGCAAATCGGATGACTAGGGGAGCTGCAAGTCTGTTTTACATTGTTTGCTGTTTGGGGATGTATTGTTTTCTGATGATCTCAGTGACATTGTCTTAGTCACAGTTATGGGTTTATTGGAAACAAATTGAAAAGTAATCATTATCAAGTCCCAAAGAAAAATGTATTAAAAGAAAAAAAAGTGGGTTTGGCAGTGACTTCAACTACTGAACATCTAATCCCTATTTACATGTACAATGTCCAGTCACATTGTTTTATTCACAGGGAAACATTTATTGGTAACAAATTGGAGGGAATTTTGTTGAACGTAAGCCAGAGCATAGGTTTGGTCAGTATGGTATTGTCATGCTTGACATAAAAAGTAACATCAAATCTACCTAAAATTGTCATACTCCAGCCAAACAAAGTTTGAAGGGGTATAAAGGAATCAACATGATACTTTTGGGCAGTTGGTCAATCAGTCGGTCTGTTGCAAATCTTGTGGATTGAATGAATTCCCTGGCCAGTTTTTGAGCAATGCTCATGAAATTTTGCACACATATTGATCTTGGGGTAAAGATGAGAAAGACTTATTTTCAAATGTGTCAGAAACTGAGTTGCCATGGTAATGGCATATTATGACGATAAATCAGGGTCCTGATGGGGTGGGGGTATTAATCACTTTCATTAATAGTTTAGAGTGACATATTGTGATCTTTTAAATAATCAGCAAGCAGATATTTCTAAAACTATTACATATAGCAAAATGTTGGGGTGCTCCTGACATTTTTATTTATTTTTTTTTTTTAATTTCTCAAAATGAAAAAACATTTTGTGTGTGTGTGTGTGTGTGTGTGTGATTTTCAGTGTGGATGATGTACATGTAGGTCAATCCAAAAAAAAACAAGAGAATTTTTTTAAAATTTTCTCGAGTTACCAAAACTGTACACAGCCTTGAAAATATATCTGATGACTTCAGTTATTATAAAATCCAATCTCTGTTTTGATTCTCTCCTTAATTCTCCAGTTTTCGTGTCATCGTTGGTGGCACAGCCACAGCAGCTGAATTGGAGAGGCATCGAGATGAGTGGTTTAAGGTAGGTAGCAAACTACGACCAGCTCTTAACCCTTTGGCTACGGGAACTGGATCTGCCCTGTGTTAACTCTATAGGATTTTCAGAATCTTGAAGGCAACGGGTTAACCTATCTAGTACCACACTCAGAATATTATATGGGCAATTCCACAGGTTGGTGGACAAACCAAGCACTACATAAATTGGCTATATCTCAACTCTTGTTACATTTTATTGGTTTGATTGGCTATGATTTATGAAGAAACAGTGAGGGTCATCATTTCTACCACAAATTTTGCTTCTGTAACGCTGCCTTCTAGGAGAATTGGCAACCATACCTAATTTGCCACATGTGGGACTAGGCCCCACATATTGTGAATAAATGTAAGTTTTATGAAAAATCATCATTTTTTCTCCAGCATTTTCCATGAAATAGTGTGAAGCATATGATATTGCAATGATAAATGTATTGCTTTTCCAATAAAAATCTATTTACGTGAAGATAACCCAGAAAGTATGTCGTCGGACAAAATGTAACATGAGTAACCAATGTTCTTGTAATTTATGCAAAAGTAGGGTAACCCACTACATTTTGCATATAGTCAGTTTGTGACTCTCTATCAGAGTGCTTTGAAAAGGATACAACTTTTTTGAATAAGAGCTCCACATGAAGAAATTTTTCAGTCAAGTCCTCTTCACATTTTAGGCATGTCCAAATTTTATAACGTGAGTAACCGAGACATTTCAATGATTTTCATGAAGTTCAGTTTACTTTCTTAAATTTTTATTTTGTACATATAAGGAGCAATATGTATGCTTTGTGATGCCATACAAACTTTAAGCTATCTACCATTAATAATATTGCAAGAGATCAACAAGTGAATCAAATTGCCTTGAAATGTAACGTGAGTAACCGTGGTAACACCCATATGCAAATTCCATGGAGTCTTTTTGCAATGGTACTGAGAAGGTTAACCCTTGATGTGTCCCCATTAAGGTGCCACAGTGCCACTGTGCTAATTCCCATTGTGATAGCCCTTAAACCCCATGTACCAGGTTATTTGGGAGACTCTACAACAATAGATGTGATTTGTGGAGATGTCACCACGACTCCCCTGATTGATCCCCGGGGGGGCCAGTGTCATTACAAGGTGTACACCATGTGCGTGTGAAAAAATGCGTAAAAAGGGTTGTTTCTCTCGGTCGGGCGATGTACTTGCGTACATTGAGAAGGGTATCAAAATTGCCAAAATCAGGGGAAAAGGGTATACTTTTAACAGAATGTTACTTTAAAAGGGTATCTTTTCAGACTTGAATACTCGTTTAGGGTGTTCTGAGATCGACAGACAATTACTCGTTTAGGGTCCATTTTGAAAGTCCATACGCCGCATGGTTACATCTGTAATAACACTGCCTCCCCCCCCCCTCCCCACCCCTCCCCCCGATTGATCAGTTTCCGGCAGTCACTATGACTTCAGTAGACCTAAAAATGATCTTGCGCTCTTACCAAGGCAACTTCTCTTGACTTGCTGGAGACTGAATGAAGATTGTCCCAAAATTGAAAAAAAAAAAAACTCCAAGGAGATCCGACTAGTCTCCAGGAGACGTTGTGGCCGACATCGCCACGACCAGTGAAGACTCATTAAAAGTCTATAACTAGACGCCAGCTAGTCTCCAGGCCAGTGAGATACAACCTGAAATGTGAAAGTTTATGAAAGGGAAAAGCAGTTTGGGTCATGCTAGAAAGTGAACAGAACAATTATCAATACATTTATGTTATGTTCTTACAAAGAAAAGTGGTGTGCAAAGGGTTATGACTATCGCTACTTCAACATCTTCCTCTGATTTCAAGTTCATTATGCAGTGTGTCCCAGAAAAATGGAACCCTAAAATAAGGCTTATTATGCGGAAGCAATGGGGCGTATTATTAAAAACACATGTTCAAAATAAACTGTGACTTCTGCTCATTCAAATGATACATTAAGCAAACTTATTCATTCATGCATCTCTGAGTACCATGACTTTGAAAATTGAATGCCAAAAACGATTTGATACCCTTCTTGGCTTTGACCCTCAGCACATGAGAGAAATAAAGAGATGAACACCTCTTAGTGCTCAGTGTCAAAGCCAACATGAGTAGCAAATGGTTTTTGACATTAAATCTTTAAAGTCATAGTACTCACAGATGCATGAGTAAATAAGTTTGCTTAATGTATCATTTGAAAGAGCATACATCAAAGTTTATTTTTAGAATATTTTTTTTAATTATACGCCCCATTGCTTCCACACAATAAGCCTTTATTTTAGGGTTCTGTTTTTCTGGGATGCACTGTAGATGTAAATCAATGAAATAGTTACAAAAGTACATTGGTTTTAACGTTTTTCGTCCCTTTGGGGGGGGGGGGGGAGGGGAATGAAAAATACCATGAAATCAGATCTCTGCAGTGCTTGCAGGCACAGTATGTAACCTGATGGTTGTAATCCCTGACAGTAGCGTAACGGATATGCCAATATCGGATTTGATCTTTAATTAGATCCGATTTCAAATCCAGGCCATATAACTCAATTAAAAACAGTATTTTGTGAATGTAGAACAATGCTATTCCATTGCCTTGAAGTCATCGCTTTGCACAAATGTACAGTTACTGGCTGTGGCTGTACTAGGCATCGTGATTTGTATTTGCATTTTGTTTGACTGTGGAAATTTAAGAATGGGATCGTCATAGACTGTGAGGGAAGGTTCTTTTTGTATGGCCTACATAGGATGGAGTGGACCGAAGTTTTGGAATTATGCACCTCTACCTTGAAACAATCTTGACTCTGGAGGTCATTCATGAATATGTATGTGTTGTTTGAATTTGTTGCAACTCTATGCAGGTTGTTGATGGAAGTGCATGCTGTAGTGCACTGTAACCGTATCTGATGCACTTATTCATTGATGTCATGTAATGTGTTGTCACTGTGATTAATTCCCAAGGTGTAAACTTTCATGATTTGTATGCATTGATCAAAAATTATCCAACTGTACGAAATGCTCTCTAATTGTTCACAATTTCTTAAGTTTGCAATTTACATTTCAGATTTTGAAATAAAACAAGAAAATATAATTGTACAATTTTGATGCATTCTGTGCACTGGCAAATCATATCAATAATTTGCCGGAGCATTAAGATATTGACTCCTCGTAATGTACCACTGAATGAAACACTACTAGAAATCTCAGGATCATATCATTTTTTTGTGTTTTCTTCTATCATTTGCAGGCCATACGGTATGCGTGCGGCGATCGGCGCGAGTCGGTGGCTAACATGGGGGAGGACATCTTTAACACGAGTGCGGTTACGACGGGCAGCGTTAAGTCGCAGAGGGAAAGTATCAACACAATGCTGAAGAGTTACTATGAGGTAAGTGGACGAGAGATGACGCTGTGCTATCAGGGAAATCAATGAGGAAAATGAATGTCTTTTTGGAAATGGCTGGAACCCACTTTGCTGAGATTTTACTATTCTATTTAATCCATTGCCTTGGAGCTAGTGTTATGACATGGAACACCCAATTCCAATAAGCAATAGGTTAAATGTCAATTCCAAAACAAAACCATATAATACATGTCTATTTCTGTAGAGCATTTGAAAACAATATTCAGAATAATATGTAATCTAAACTTAAATGTGAATTCCAGTCTGAAAATAAAATATTTGGAATAAAATAAGAAAAATTAGAGGAACAGACCACTGAAGAGATCAGACCAAAACTGTTCTTTAATTATGGTCAAACACAATCTGGTTCAAACAAATTGGACATTGATGGACAAAATTTTGGAAGGCAGATAAAGGGAAATATGAGACAATCTATCAAGGTCATATTACAACTTCATATTTCCTGAATTTCAAGTATTCTCTCCTCACTGACATCGATGCAGTTTTCTTATTTCCTGTATTAATGACATTCAAGCTTGATTTTAGCACAGATTGGATGGTAGGGAAAACATTTGTGTTTCTCTCGTAATACATGATCTGGCATTGGCTTAGTGCAGTCACTTAAGACTCGGATCGTCTCTTTCAGTCCATCATAAGATCCTTCACTCAGTTATTAGACTTGATAGGAGACAAATCGATCAAAGTGATAGTTTAGGAAAGAGGGCCATTTCTTGATCATTTTTCCGTTCGTATTTTGGGGTAACAACGCAAAAAGAAATTGATACGTTTCCTGAAAAGTGCAGACTGAGGTAATCACAGACTGTACAGAAATCTCTGAACAGGTGTTGGGTTTACCCCCTCGTGGAAACAGATTCCAGATTTCCTGTGAAATTGCTGGAATTTTGATCTGTTTTTTTACTCTACTTTCAACTTATTCATAGGATTTGAGTAGGTTGCATCATTTGTTTTACCACGCCCATGCTCAACAAGTGAATTTTCTTTTTGTAAATATGGACCCTGAAAAAAAATTTACTTCAAAATGATCATTTATTACTTTAAAAGAGCAAGAATCTATCAGTACCCAGTTTTCCAGTACAGACTGCTGTGTTATAGTTTTGAGTACACTGGATGCATAAGTCATAAGTTTATCATTCATCCATGCATATATCTTGCCAGTGGCAGCATAACTTTTCAAGATTTTGTATTCTAGGATATTTATTTGTCCATTCAAACTATTATGTAGCTTAAATATCACACTTTAGCAATTTTAAAATTGAAGCTCCCTAATGTTAAGTAATGCCTTTAATTTCAGCCATCAAAATTCAAATACACAGACAAACAAAATAGAATGAGGTCATATCAAAACACAAGTTATTATGAAAACAAATTTAGGTCACAGGAAAACTGGATATGTAAGATATCACAGATAAATTTGAAATGACAGTATATGAGATTGGCGGATGACTTATAAAGTAGTACATGCATTATCTGATCTCTATACATTGTAAATACATGCATGTATTTCATAATTTGCCATACATGCTCCATGTAATGTCATTTCTGTTTTGTCAGGTACTGTTTCTTTTAGATTTCAATCGATATGAGTTAATTAAATATGCCAAAGCAAATGTCATCTCGAATGATTGAATATCTCTTATCATGTCGGTTATCTGTCTTAATAAAATTCTATTAGGTATAACTGATTTCCAGTGATGAGTCACTGAAAAAAAAAACATTTCTGCTTACACTTCACTAACTACTTTCAACTGTGTCTTCAGTTAATACCTATGTTGATACTTCTGTTCATACTTAGTTGATTCTGTGAGAGATCTTTTAGTATACGATGGTAAATAGCACCCTCTGTTGTTAGTGAATAGTATGGGCATGCAATAATCTTGCCATGTCTGTCATCTGGAAGTTCTGAGTTCAGGGCTTCAAACTTCTTGAGCTTCTGAGATACTGAAACTAAAGTATTGAGGTTTGAGGTGTGTGGCTTATTCATATTACATGCCAAGGTTCCTTGACAAATTTGAGGAGGAGAAAAAAATAGAGATTGTATATGATTCACAGCCAAGTATGATATTAAAGGGAGCCGACCTGCTGAAATCAAATTTGTCTGCAACTAGAATATGAAGAAATAATCAAAATTGTATTGCATATTAAGTTATATCTAATTAATCAATTAATTACATTTGTAAGGTGCTTAATAAAACTTTCTAAGTGCACATAAAGTACTATTACATACATTTATAATGCGCAAATTATATGAATATATTCAAATCTGTACAGGGTGTGTGTCTATAGTGGCCACTCAAAGGAAAAGAACAATTTTGTTTTTATAGACAGGTAGCTGCTGTGGTCAGGATTTTAAACACAAATAGTCTCCAGGGGAATTTTTTCAGTGGCCACTATAGGCAGGGTGGCTGCTATTAGGAGGTGATCACAAAGGCAGTTTTGACTGTAATTTGTTTTTCTTCTTAGGAGAAAAAGAGACGGAGAGGAGAAATGTATACGTGAATATACCCACATCAACTCGTATCATCCAACATGAAACTGGCTCAATCCCAACCCCCAACCCCAAATAAAAGATTTTTCTAACTGATTAGAAACAAACATGATGAACAAACTGTGTTTTACCCTCTTTGTCCACTAATTGCATGATACTGTGCAGGAATTGGAAACTCGAAACTCTAAAAATTTGATAGCTATAAGGTTTGACATGAACATCCTACTATAGTTAAAGGCAAGGTCCACCCTGACGTCAAGTTGGTTTTAATAAAAGCAGAACAATGAGAAAAACATATTTATGAAAGTTTGGCAAAAATCCACCGAAGAATAGAGGAGTTATGAACTTTCAAACTTTTAATTTTGTGACATCACATACGAGCAGCTCCCCTTATGTCATGTAATATTTATTCAATAAATTGCCACTTTTAATTGGTTCATGATAATTGAATGGGTTTTTTTTCATAGAAGCATGTATGAAATAATGTTTCTAATTATATATTGAACGCACGAGTAACATCATTTTCAATTTTCTGAGAAAATAGCACTTTATGGAATTTATATTACATGACAATGGGGGAGCTGCTCGCACGGGACATCACAAATTAAAAAATTTAAACATTCATAACTCCGCTATTCTTTGGTAGATTTTCACCAAACTTTCATCAATATGTTTCTCTCATTGCTCTGCTTTTATCAAAACCAACTTGACGTCAGGGTGGACCTTGCCTTTAACTGGTAAATTAGAGATGTTGTGCAACAGCAGTATTTGTCAATGTGCAAAAACTGTGCTTATATGTCATTGTCAGCAAAGTGTGTTTAGCGATACAACAATGCACTGTACAGCCTCCCATTGCCGGAAATTATTTATTATTTTGATTTTAAACGTTCAAGGCTCACTTCATGAGATGTGCCTGCATCAGCGCAACTTATAATGAGGAAATCTGTAATTGTAAAGCCACTATAGCACAATCAATGTGACTTTGTTGGAAAAAAAAATATAAGATACCACTAGTATATCCATCATGTGAATATCATGGGCGATAGTAGTAAATCATGGTAAATAGATCCCTTTCAGCCAGTGCAGTAAGAATAAAACGTATGACAGTAATTTAATTTGTTTTTACACTTTTACATTCATTTGATGCACCAGGCACTACCTCGGGGTACTATTGTACCCCGGTGTACTGCATTGTGTAGTGCCCTCTTGTGTCCAAAAGTGTATTTTCTTCAGTTGGGATGATTGAGATCTGTGGTTTTGATGCAGAGGCTGCCCAAGTGCACAACAAAATGACAAAAACTTACAAAAAAGTGGGGTGAAAATGAAACTTAAAGGCAGGGGATCTCTTTTGCATGCCTAAAAATTAACATTGTGTAAATACAATGGTATTTAGAAGAAAATGCCATCTGGGAACCATTAGCAAAATAAAGGAGGTGTAAACTCAGTTTTAATGGAATCATAGTGACCGTTAGACTCTGATTTGAATTTTTTCTCGCGAGAAAAAAATTCCTGCCATAGAACGTACACGAAACGGCTATTGTTTTTCTTTCGCATTTTTCACATTCTAAGCAATTACTCTCCCCCAAATTTCACTGACATGCCCTTCATCAATAGCCTAAGGGCATGGGTTATATTTTCCTGGTCTGCGGGGATGTTTGCAAATGAGATCCACTGCCTTTAAGTTGTTATTTTCATTCTTCAAACATAATTTTTACAGAGTTTTATAACACAGGGCACAGTGCTAAAAAAAAAATTATTATTCAACAAAATGGTGGAATTCTATTTGGTACCCCAGGTTACCATTCATGTCATCATTTGTAGGATGGTAGCCCTCACTAAATCACTCATAAAACTGGTAGGTTTACACTGGATATTTTCCGACAAATTTGAGATTTTATCACAATTTATATTGTGAAATCTGGAAAACATACATTTTAGACATTTGTGGATATCGACTGATTCAAAAAAAATAAATAATTTACAAATAATGAATAATAAATAGATAATTTCACAAAATTCAACACAATTATATAAATATTCACAATATTATATTTATTTATATCCCTCTATGAATATTCATGAGCATTTTCTGAATCGCAATTGGTTGATTGATGGTAAAACGATCAAACATAATTTCACTAGAAATTAAAAATCCTCGCCACAGCTCCGTATATTTTTCACTATTTTTGTCTCGGCAGCACTGCGCATACTGCGCATGCTCACAACCCGAAATCAAAATGGCGTCTCATTCGCAGCGAAACTCAAAATGACAATTTTAGTATACTAATTACCATGTTATTTTTATTTTAATGTTATTTTTAACATTTCATTGGTGTTACAATGAAGATTTTACATTGACCCTTCAGATTATTAGCGCCGATTTATGAATCATAAATTGAAATGCGAAAAATTTACAAAAAAAAATAACTCGCAAGGCCTACGGCTGCGGCTTACTGCGCCAGCGCCCGCAGGCAACGTGTGCGGCGTGTGTAACTGTGTTAGTATGCATACATACTGCACTGCACAGCAAATTGGTCAGTTGCGTATAAACTTTTCCGTTTCGGAAGCAGACTGCGATTGTCATAGTTGTTTCTAAAGCTCGAGGCGAAGGGGCCTTTCATCCTGCCATGACCCCGAGGCTTGCCGAGGGGTCATAGCAGGAATCAGGATGGAAGGCCCCCGAGAGCCTAGAAACAACTAACGTTAGGAGATCTAATTTGCCTCGAATATTAAGGCAGTCACTTTAATCTGTTATCTTTTATATACCGAAAAAAGAAAAAAAATCCTTCTCTTTTTTAAAGATCGAAACCAGCTCGTTATCACTTGCCTTACGTGTCACGAAGGCGAAGCCAAGCTTCGTGCTGTGAAAATGCGACGGACCACGTAGATCTAACGTTAGATCTAACTGTTACTGTTACTAGTACTGTTGAGTGTTAGGCGCTACAGTACGGCGCGGCGTGAGCAGGTCTAACGTTAAGTCAACACAAACAACACCAGATGAGACGTCTACTTACGTTACGTGGCGTCCAAAAGTTAGAATCTCGGAAGGGTCTCCCTGCCTTTATTGTCTCCTCAGGAATGAAATATAATGTAAACAAACGAAAAATGGGCAAACAAATCAAGCTGGAAGTCGAGAAGAGCCGGGATCTTCTCCGCAAGCGTAGGTAGCAACCTAGCTAAAGTTAGCAATCAAATCGCGCTGCGCGAATTACGGTGTCTGCGCTCGCACAAATCGGGGCTCGCAACAACATTTGACTGCCGTTGAAAAATTATTTTTAAATTTTATTAAGTGGGAGGGATATAAAACAAATATACCAAGCATTAAGTTCGAAAGTATAGTGAAATTATCTATCTTCGGAGGGACTGGCAGTAATATATTTCCTCGGGGCTTCGCCTCGGAAAATAATTACTATGCCAGTTCTTCCTCAGATAGATATTTCCACTATACTTTCTCACAGCTTGGTATATTTGATATATTCTTTGTTTCGTTTGCCAGTGGAATCAATTGTGTGTTCCATGACAGGTAATTCCAGGGCTACCAACTCCTCCTGCAATAAGCGTGAAACTCACACATTTTTGGCCCTTTCTCACACCAAAGTTTGTTTGATTCTCCATACATCTGTTGATCTCAACGCATTTGGACTTTCACATATATCATTGGCCTATGGGAGTCTCACGCCATGAGGATTCACAGACACTGGCAACTCTGGGTACAGGTTGATCTTTGTATGTTTATTTTTATTAAGTTTTAAAGTTATTGTATTTCACGTATCAAATCATAGTTATTTGTTTTGTTTTTTATCTCTTATAGGAACTAGAGACCCTGAAATTCGTAATGGGCCTTATGGATGTAAGGAGAAGCCAAGAAGACAGCCATCAGACTACAGCAGACCATCAAAGCACTTAGAGAGCTTCATCACGGAATATAGACCACCGCCTGAGAAAGTAACACACATCTAAAACCTCTTCCCAGTACTGCTTCCAGAATATTGCTTACAAAATTGCTGGGAAGTCTGATGCAGTGGTATAGAAGAGGGTTAAATAAAAGAGGCAATTGCATGATTCATTGCGAAGAAAGTTGCACTTCACACTCATTTACACATCATCCCCAACCTTCTGGGATATTCACTCTCCCAAATTGGCATAGTCAGGACTTTTGAATGAGGGAGCAAAAACCAGTGAACTGACGTGAACTGACAGTATAGCATTTTGGGAGATAAAGGAACACCATACTCCCACCCCCATCTCACCATCCTACCAATGCCTTGTTACTTTTTTGAAAACCTCTACCTCTGAGATTCTGAAACCATGTAGAGGTTAAAGGGCATTGAGATGATGGAGAAATAAAAAATGCCACAAGAACAAACTGGTTGAAAGATATGTCAGTCTATTACCCAGCTGGAGTGCATTCCTGGCTGTAAGGCTTTCATCTTGAATTTGTTTACTTAAGGAGATTCAAGCATGAACATACCAGGACCTTATTTTTCTCGAGCCCCAAGTGAAATAAATCCCATAGAAAGCTACCATAGATTTATCTGCACGAGACAATCTGATGGAAGTTATTTTAAAATGATTCGATTTTGCCGAGTTTACATGATTCTAGAATCTTTTACCCAAGTGAGGACTTTACACCTCCACCAATCATGTGATTTACCTGTAACTGTGTTGGGTCAACGTGGCACCTTTTGCCCCTTACCTGCCTCCCTTGTCTGGCTGTGTTCCATCAGTTTTAGTGTGAAGAGAATATTCGGAAACTTGGTGTTTGGACTGAATCATTACCGGGATGAGAGTGTCAATGTGAACTCATTGAATTTGAGCCCAATGTATCTATAATAACAACATGTAACCTTCAACTGTTTAGTGACTTCCTCCTCATTCAATGTCAGTGGCGTACCCAGGGGGTGGTCATGAGGGAGATGTCTCCACCAGTAACAGTGTGAAGAGCCCCCCCCCCCAAAAAAAAAAATAATAATAATAATTAACGGCAATCTATAGTTTTGGTATTTGGTGAAATTAAAGGTAAATGACATGATTGGGGGTAGTCCTCAACTTGGGGTTAAACTATTTTAGAATCAAGTAAACTGTGCAGGGATTCTACTGTAAAAATTTTGTAGTCAAAAGTTGACTAATTTTAATATAACTACCATCAGTATGCCTTGTGACAGACAAATCTGTTGTGTAGCTTTCTATAGGATCCATTTTTTATCTGGGCTCAAGAAAAACAAAATGCTGGTATGTTTATGTTTTATTTGGCTTAAGTAAACAAATTCCCACCCAGGAGATACACTCCAGCTGGTGTAGTAGTCGTAGTAGTAATCCAGGATTTCAATCCGGTTGAGTCCCCGACTACGGGGGTGGCCGGATTCACCTCGCACTCACAGAAATCACCCTCACCCCCTCCCTCCACTTTACTCTATTCGCTGCATCCTCCTCCCTCAAACCAGCCCTCATACTCTCCTCCACCACTTGCTTCTTCCACGTCTTCTTCGGTCGCCCCCTTCCCCTCTGACCAACCACCTCAAACTCGAGCGCCCTTCTCAAAACATGATCAACATCCCTCCTCAACACATGTCTATACCAACATACTCCATTCGCCTTCGCCATCTGATCCACCATCTCTTTCCAAACCCAACATTTGCATCCAAACCTCGGTCTGTATCCAGTGGTATATCTTTCAGCAAGTTGGGTTCGAGAGGCATGTTTTATTCCTCCCAATCATGCCACTGCCCTTTAATGCCTTACAATTACATGCTCCTATATTCCCTCCTTATTTAGAAGTTGATGAAAAATGAAAAAAAAAATTGGAGGCCCCCAACTTTTTGGGGGCACAGGAAATGTACATCAGGATTTCTGCTCCCTGATCATCTAAAAATCACAATATGTTCCTATTTATACCTCCAATAAGGTTTCATGTTGTTTTCCGATGTCCGTCGTGACAATGTCATACTCAGTGATGAAATTACTTTATTTTTAGGGAGCCATTTTGAAAAAAAATCACCAGAGCCATTTTTCATTTTACCAGAGCCATTTTCAGTTTTCCAGAGCAATTCTTTTTTCAGGATTCAGGTAATAATCAGTATGGTTTTGCATCGCAGTTTGCCTTGCTTGGTTTTCTTTTCTTTCTTTTTTTTTGGGGGGGGGGTGACTTTGAACTTCATCAGGTTTACTGGCTGTTTCTGGAACAGGTATAGTTGCGGGAGCAACAGGACGCTTCAAGTATCGCTCCATTTTACTGGCGAAGATTCAGGCCGGAACGCCGGATATGGGCAATACAGCTATACGCTAGCGCAGTGTGGGCTACACGCTAGAACAGGCGCCAATACTAGCCAACAGGAGCAACTTTTCTGTACATCCGGCCAGGTTATGGCAAGATCCGGTGCCGTGCAGCGTTGTGAAAAATAGGGCGCTTGGATTATCGGAGTTTCAACTCGATACGCAATTTGCGGCAGTGCCGCGCCTGTGATTAATAAAAGCCCACTCAGTTACACGTCAGAGAGCGTCGCTGCGAGAAGACTGCTGCGTTGGCTGCCTGGCTACTATACGGGCGCCAATGGCAGACCTGGACGGGAGCGATTTTCATGTTGGGAGTCGCTCGGTACTTAGCAGTTTTAGGCAGTTACGAGAGCGATCTCAGACCAGACGAGAGCGAAATCGCTCGCCGCTCCCGTGTATTTTCAACACTGGTCATACTTTGTAAAAGATTGATGAAGCAGTTGTCTGATCAACTGAAACCATACGTGGGGTTTAATTAACTTACAAGAATTAGAATTCAGTTGTAATGGAATATGTCTTAAAACTTATTACAGGATAATGATAATGCAAACCATTTTACATCCAGATTTTGGATAAACGTTGTGAATAATTACCTTTAATCACAAACTGTAAATGAAATGTAATATTTTCAGCTGCACTTGTTTCAACAACAGCAAAAATATGACAGTTGGCAGGAATTTGATATTATGTCATGAATGGCATACATAAATATTTTTATGTGATTTTTTTTTTCCTTTGGGGTAGGCTTAATTTCATTTATCTAGATACTATCAATTATACATATCCTAACTAAAACAAGTAAAAATGCTATTAGAAACATGAAAAGTGTGACAACTTTTGTACAATTCCTGCATACATACTGTATTTAGTGAGTTTTATCCAGGACAGTTTGTCTTAAACCCTTCAATATATTGCCATCATAAAGTACTCTGATTCAAATCTAAGAAAACTTTCACTAATTATTAGCCTGTATTATTTTAAATTGTTTCATAACTTCTTTCATTGTTAGTTTGTTACAAAAACTGATATTGACAATTATCATCTAAATAGGGGGTTTCAAGCGCCTTGATATTAACGCGTATCCCGCGCGCAAAGGAATGCGCGTATACGCGCTGTGGTTAGACGAGGGGGTACATCGGAAAATGTCGTACAGTGAGGAAAAATGTTGTACACATCAGGGAACTTCTGATGTGTGTGGCTAATGAGATAATCCAGTTTTCTCCTTAAATAACATATAACCAGGCAATTTTTAAAATGAATCACATTATATTGTACTTCTGATGTGCTGTTTTGCTTAATTTACTAAATTAAGAAAAAGATGTGAAGAAGAAGAATATGTTGTCTCACGAAGAATAAAATCAGTGGGCAGCCATTGACAGACTCGATGATTTGGAGAGGATTCTGTTAAATTTCTAATTTGATATGTTTTTAGTGAATTTAGATAATAATGATAATATTGGATGGCTTTATTTTGGTGGACACAGAAAATATTGAACTCCTTATGAAATATCGGACTCGTCTGCGACTCGTCCGATATTTGTCACAAGTCGTACAATATTTTTTTCTGTCCACCTCAAAGCCATCCAATATTATATAACTATTTTATAGTTTGTTTTAGAATACAACATGAAATTTATTCCTTGATAAATTTCTGCAAGGCAAGTTTCTGTGTTTCTAAAGTCACCAATGTGTATGGACTATAGGATTTGTTGGTATCTACTGGGCTTACACTTAAGCCTTTCAAATTCTTTGTCAGAGAGTTGGGAGTTTGGCGTTGATAAGGTCTGAAATAACTCAGACGACACATGGTGCACCGTTCCATGCCAGTTGTTGTGAGCACATGACACTGTGCAAACATTGGTCTTAATGTCAGCTTGTTGAGAGAAAGGAAAGAAGCAATTTCTGACAGTCGGTGCTCTAACCCACCACAGAGGGAGCCAAACGACCTACCAGGGTACTCAGTTTGAGGCATTGACCTGTTGAAAAATAATGAGATATGTCATATATTTTTACCTGTTTATTTCATTCAAAGAAGATATGTACATAGCATTTTCTGTTTACTCATTCTCACTATTTTAGTATCTGTGTAACTATTTTATTTTGTAGATTATGTGATTATTCAAGTATTAATCAATAAATTTTAATTTTTCAGTATTGTTAGTGATTGTGTAGATTTCAAAAATTTTACGCATTTCCCTAAGAATCTGTTCATACTCACTCTTTGTTAGAATTTGATGTCATTAACATATTTTGCATTTGGAGACTAGTGAAATTCTTTGCTTTAAGGATTTATAAGGAAAAAAAACAAGAACTTTGTAAATTTTAAAGTATTACTAGAGACCGTCCCTTCCCACTTTGTTAAATAAAATATAAATTTATTTTCTTGCCTCCACCAGAGTACTGGCTGTTTTGGAATGGAGCGAAATCTGCTTCATATTCTGATTCAGTGTCTGTAGTAGGTGGCAGATCTAGAAAGAATGCACAGCCATTCCGTGTAAGTGTCACGCTAGTCACGCATGCTATATGTCACGAGTCACAAGCCAGGCTATAGATTATTGCTTTGCGTGATCAGGTAAAGCAATCAGCTTCACTATTTTCTCTTTTTTTGATCTATATCCTGGCTTGTGACTTGTGTGAAATACAGCATGCGTGACTCGCGTGACACTTACATGGAATGGCTGTGAACAGTTTTAATATTTCATTATTGATATCCTACCCAAATTTGTGGTATAACGCATATTGTTTGTACATAATGGAGAAATAAATTTTTGTTTGGTTGTGAAAACCAAATAAATGCTGGAACCATGTTTGGCTGGCTTAATTTCAAGGTGGATAACTTGAACCTTGACATTTGAGTATACACGTATGTGTTTTGTTTTAAATACAACAAAAGCCTAGACCTTCGAGCTACGTTTTTTTATTTCAAAAAGAAAATATCAAAGGTTGCATGAGTCGATGAGTGATGTTTTGCATTGTCCCTAGATATCCACCAACCGGAAAAAATCTATCAATTGTTTCTTCAGACCAGACAGCTCCAGTGGAAACTCGGGGTCGCTGGACACGGATGAATCATCGACTGGAGAGCGCCCTCACAACTCGGTAATAGAAAACGCCATGAGCGACCAGAGTAGCATGGACGAGTCGGCCTCCACGAAAAACACCACGTCGGACTCGGTACGTCTGTCCCTCATTTACCGGAATAGCTGGGCACAGTTCGAGAATGGCCCCAAGACTTCGTCAGTGCTCAGTTGTAAGGACGGCGAGGCGCCAAAGCAGAATGGAGACGACAGTAAACTGACCAATGGCAGCGAGAAGCTGTCGTCATCCCCGACGAAAAATGGACTATCCGACATGTTCCCTAGAAACAGTATTATGCTGAACGGCGAAATTACAGGTGGCTTGGAGACCGTACCGGAAAGTAAGTTAGAGAACAGCGTCGAGCCGACCACGGCCAATAGCAATGCGGCGTTCCTCGAGCAGATCGAGGCCGATGCCAACGGCAACAAGACCAACAACAGGACGACCAATCAGAATGCTGCGCCCAGCAATGGACACATTCCTCTTATCCTGGAGGAGTCCCTTCCCCCGTTGCCCCCTCCCCCTCCTCCTCAACTTGGTAAGTGATGTGCATGACTCACAATAGGGCTTGCCCACTTGGTAGTATTCATCCATAGGGCTGCTTGCGAATTGATATATACACAAAGGTTCATATTCATAAAGGAGAGCTGCTTGTACAAAACTGAAGGATATTCCATGCCATCTCAGATCAGTTAAAAGTAGAACATTGTCATAAAGATTTTTTTTTTCATGTCACATAAAAATCTTGTTTGAAAAAATTATATCAAAACAAACTGTCTTCTGTTCTTACTGTTGTTCAATAAGAAAAGACACTCATTCATGTGGTTGAAAGTGAGAGGAACATCATCAATTGAATTTGTGGTTTCTTTTAAAAGAAGTCTACACAGAATGTTTATTTTCTTCATTTGTACTGGTTAAAATTTATTTATTTATTTATTTATTTATATCCGGTATAACACACATATTGTGGACTTTATGGGACAGACCTAGTCAATAATAACAATGCCTTTTACTCCTTAATTGACTGAAAAGTTCGTCATATTTTCTGGCTTATGTAGAAGCCCCTCTGATCTGGACACCATAAAAAGTCAAACCTCCTTTTTGGAAATGGACCCAGAATATGAGAATACTCTAGATGGTACTAGCATGTTCGATGGAAACATATTCAAAACATTTTTTTGTTTGTTTCATATGCATGGTACATATACACTACTTCAGTATTTGCTTGCAAAAAACAGAAGGAAAAAAAAAGCTTCCATCAATGTATTCAAAAATCCTCTGTAATACAGCCCATGGTAATGACATTGTAAAATTAATGCATGGAACACCTATACAGTGCGTCCAAGAAAAAACAGAACCCTAAAACAAAGGCTTACTTTGCGGAAGCAATGGGGCGTATGATTGTAGAAATAAGTTCACAATAAACTTTGACTTATGCTCTTTCAAATGATACATTGAGCAAACGTATTCACTCATGCATCTCTTAGTCCCATGACTTTAAAAATTTAAAGTGAAAAACCATTTGTTATGCTTTTTGGCTTTGACACTGTGCACACCAGCTGTCCATCTTTATCTTTTCATGGAGTGCACAGTGTCAAAGCCATAAAGCATAACAAATGGTTTTTCACTTTAAATTTTTAAAGTCATGCTACTCAGAGATACATGCATGGATAAGTTTGCTTAATGTATCATTTGAAAGAGTATAAGTCAAAGTTTATTTTGAACTTATTTTTAGCAATTTATACGCCTCATTGATTGCACATTAGAGCCTTTGTTTCAGGGTTCTGTTTTTTCTGGACGGCACTGTAGATGGCTCAAGTCACCATCATGGGCTCCCTCACTCTCAAGCAATCGTCACATAATTCTGGAATCCTACTTTTCTTTTATTTGAGGTGATAACGTTTCTTCGAGCCACCTCAAGGTTTGATGGAGTAGTTGGACCAAAATGACTCACACGTGACATTTGTGACATTTTTTTATCCTGTAATATGACACCGTCTCATGTGACAGTTGCCTGATTTTGCTGGAGCCAGTTACAAATTTGCTATGTTGCATGAAAACAGAGTTCCAAAAGCAGCAGCGCACTGTGCATGTACAAGGGTATGCAAACAAATTTCAAAACTTTTTCAGAGCTATGATCCTCCTGGTTGCAATTTGTTTTTGTTTTTTTCATCTGTCAAATATTTCAATGTAATATTTCATATTTTGGCAATAAGTTCCAACTTTTCCTTGACCATTATATTTGTGTTTGTTTTTTTCTTAAAGTATTGTTATTTGTTTTTACAAAGAAAATTCATTATTCCATTGCAAACTACTTGTTACTCTTGACTTTTCCATTTTCAAAATATTTTGAAGCCACATGTTTTCGTGGTGGAATTACTCTTTATTTGTTGCCATGGACAAACTGGTTCACTGTTCACAATTTACAAAGTAACCTGGATTTTACTCTCCCCCCCCCCCTTGTTGTGTCAAAACTAATAAACCCTGATTATAGCTCTGAAAAGGTTAATGTTGATAGATCATACCCAAAGCATCGTGTACCTGTGTGAGTAAGACATGAGTCGCACGTACCTGTACTTATGAAATTATGCTCATCAGAAATAGCTCACCGTTTTGCTGCAATATTGTACATTTTTAAAACTAATTATAAAAAAAGGATGTATCTAAATATGTCAAATGAATATTGTAAAAATAACAACTACTTAGCAGCTGTTCAACCTTTCTGAAAGCCATAATTCCAAAAACACCCCAAACATAATACATGTTGTCGTTTGTCAATGCTCCATGGGGAAGCATTTTAATACTGGAAATTTATACATTTGATAATAAGTCATGAGAGAGAATACTACCCATACACCACTCCTCCAATCATTTTCTATGCCCTTCTCGTAGCCTCACACTATCGGCTCGTTTGGTGATGTCACATGGGTTCGCAGACTCATATAGGCTCAGCTGTTCTTTTATGACATAATGCGGTTGGTTAGAGAAAGTTCTGGCTTGCTCATAAAGTTGGACAAAGAAAAATTATTTTAGGATTTAGGTTAGGCATGGGGAGGCCACGGAGTTGCAAGATCAGCTATGCAAAACTTAAGGAATTTCACACCAAAAATCTTGGAATCACCGCTATGGGTTTGGATATAGCCATGACGCTGGTCGTAAATGGTAAGCAAAATAAGTGACAGATTGAAGCTGATAAAAAGTTATTGTTGTTATATTGCAATGTGGATTATCCTACTAGTTTTAAAAGTGACCCTACATTTGATTTGGTGATGGTTGTTCCGGTGACAATATCTCAGAAGACAAAGACTTGGGGGTAGGGTTGTCATTGTGTTTTCAGTTCAGAAAAGGGTTAGGGTTAGGGTTAAGGTTAGGGGTGGGTTAGAGTTAAGGGTCAGTTTAGGGTTAGGGGCTGGGTTAGGGAAAGAGTTTGAGTTTGGATTAGGGGTAGGAGTAGGGGTAGAGTTGGGTTAGGGTTAGGGGTTGGGTTAGGGTTAGGGGTGGGTTAGGGTTAGAGGTTGGTTTAGGGTTAGGGGTGGGTTAGGGAAAGAGGTTGAGTGGATTAGGGGTAGGGGTAGAATTAGGGTTAGGGGTTGGATAAGGGTTAAGGGTTGGGTTAAAGGTTGGGTAAGGGGTTGGGTTAAGGGTTGCTGGGTTAGGGTTAGGGTTAGGGTTGAAATTTAGGGTTAGATTATATAATCACTGGAGGAATTGTAGCCAGAGCAATTGTCAGGAAACCATTTTAAAAGGGGGCAAAAAGGGGAGTGGCTGGGCACAAAGAAATTTAAATAGCACAACTCTGATGTTGTAAATTATTGAATAATATATTTATACAAATGAGCTCATTTAACTCAAAATAATTCATTCCAACAGGTATGTAGACTCCTATGTCTTACTCAACACATTCTGCATGATCTATCACTCATGGTTCCAATGAGATATGTATGTGCAATACCTATGAAAACTTACGCAAGCAGGAAACAAACTCAACAACCAGGTTAAGCATACGTTTTTTTGCATGATACAGCTTGCTCAAAATCTTCAAAATCATTTCAGTTGTTTTTATCTTACCTATGTTTTGATTTCAGGGGTTAAATCTGCAAGTCTTATATCTCTTCTCAGCCCGCTGAGCCTCCACCCAGCTAAACTGCTCTGCTGTGTTATGCATGTATATATAAACATAAATATATAAACTTGTTTTTAATTCAATTTTTTGTCTGTGTGTGTCTGTTTATCAGCAGCAACCTCTGGTTTGAACATAATGTGCTCAACTTGCTTGTCCGTTTGGTGTTCAATATGTTATGTTCATGCCTGCACTTGCACTGCACTCTGTGTACATGGCTCTTTTCAACATATATATTTCAGTTTATGCTGGAACAGATTGATAATTTGCTTGATTTTCTGATGACATTTATAATCAAATTATCATAATTTTCAGTGGATTATGGGATTTCACTGTCAGCTTTCTCATTTTTTTTTTCATCTTGGAGCAGTGTAATGACAATATAATTATTGGTATCTAACCCTTAATTTATGGGTTGCTCTGCCTGTAAATGGATATTTTCACCCCAAGGACACCATGTGTGTATGTATTTATGGAAGAAACTCAACTGGGTAATATCACATAGCCTATATGGCTGTTACATTCCAAGATATGACTTCATGCTAGGATTTGCTCATTGATTGATTTTTTTCCAAGCTTATAAGTTATAACACTTTGCCAATTTCAAAAATGTATTCAATGAATAATTAATTATGTGGAATTTAGTTTATTTCAGCCTATACTTGAACAAAAATCAATCAAAAAATATCCCTCCAGGAAAAAAAAATGCAATTAGCTGTTTCCCTTGCAGGTGGTACACAAGTAAAGCACTGAGATTTTATTCTTGTTGGATTTCAGTGCAGAAATAGTATGTTTTGGTTTGTTACTTGTCTTCTCATAACAAAGTGGTTCTTGATTTTAAAAGGATGTAGCTTCCTTGGATTAATCAAAATTTGTCTGCCTATTTGGTACACATTGAATACTTGCAAGTATAGTGTGGAAATCTAGTGTTGGTATTCTGCTGGTTTTATGGGAACACCAAACTTGTCTGCTCAACTGAGTATTGTCCTTTGTGTTGCGAATTCTTGGTATTTGCAATACAGTGCACCACCTATCGCGTCTAACAAACAGGCCGAAATCCGCAATGCCTCGTGGGAAATGGTAGATGTCATGAAGCCTATCTACAGTGTTCATTTAATGTAAACAATACATGCCGGATATTTCCTTGCGAATTTAGACCTTTTTCGTTGGAATTATTTCTCCACTTTTGCCGTGGTTTTCATTTGTATTGCATCAGAATGTTTTCACACACACTGCCAAACGTAATAATTTGGAGAAATACCCATGGATGAAATGGCCACGCAACAACGCTGTGGCAGAACTGATATTGACCCCGAAGTTGGAAATTGGCCTGTCCGCTGGACCCGAATATCGAGAATTCTCCAACAACAGCTAGTAATAATTTTGTATACTTCCGCAAAATTAGTTATATTTTGTCATGCTCAGAGTAAAGCTAGCTAGTACCAGAATATAAGTTGTTGCAACTCACAACCTTTCACATTTTCCAAACACGAACACTTGAAATTTGCCATTGTGATTGCAAGTAGCTCTGTTAACGTATTGTCAATGAGAATCAGATACCGGAACCGGGTGTGCCATCTATGAACACCATGGGAATTACAGAATCTTGGAGGCAATGGGTTAATACTGACTTCATTAAGTAATTAATGAGAATTAATGCCTCGCTGGTGTGCACTCTTTTGGATCATGCCCAGTTTTGTGTTTTGGAAAAATCCTTGGGACTTTCCGTGTGTGTATTTTTTGTGTGCTTTAAAGGTTTGTCACTGTTGTTTAGCCAATTTTTGAATTTGTTATGCAAGCCAAACTTAAGTCACATTTGTTAGGTTCAACTATTTTTGTTAATCTAGTACTACTTGAACTAGTGCCCACCATCCCAACCCCATCCCCACCATCATTTCCAAGTGTTAACAGGTGTATATCACATTTAAGGACTCCCTTGGGTTAATTTCAGACTTTTCTGAGAGAGACTTTATCATTTAGGTATATATGTATATTGCAAATTACGTAGAAGGCTGCAATCATAATATTTATGAATTGTATTATCATGGTTGTTGATGAAAATGATGATGAGGATAATAATGATGGTGGCAATGCGGATGATAATAATGGGGATGATAAGGATGATGAGGAGGAGGATGGTAATGATCATGATAAAAATGAGAAGGAGAAGAATAATGATGATGATGATGATGATCATGATGATTATTATCATCATCATCATTATCATGTGATAGTGATTATGGTGAAGATGATGACAATGAAAATGATGATGAATGTTTTGGCTGGTGTGTGGAATTTGATGTATTGATGCTTGTGATTTTAATTACTTTGTTTATAGCACATTTTCTTCCATTGGATGTGTTTGGCTTTCTGGCTGGTTGTAGGATGAAACACTTTGGTTTTGTAACTGCATGTGTGCTCAGAATTTCTCCCTAAATACTGGTCTTTGTGTGATAGCAACAGTGATATGTCATGAGACATGATTGATTACCTCAGTTTTTCAGCCTATCAAATTTGTGTTTTTAAACTGTATAACTCCCAGCATTGGTCAAAATGCCACAACACTACATCATGAATAGGGTATTTAGTTGCTGAAATATCGCGAATAGTGTCAAACTGAATGGCAGACTTACTTTTTATTAATCCAATCCAAGGGAAGGTGTAGCCGATTGATGGCAGCAGGCTCTGGACTTGTAATAGTGCCCTCTATTGGCAGAAGCATTACAGTCCTACGATGACTCATCATTGGCATGTTACGGTCAAGGGAAGAGGAGATGAAGCATATTATACAATTTCAATTTTGCATCGTCAGACTGGATACTAACTGCTTGAGGCCAGGATCAAACTTGAATTCATTCCAGTCAGCATTTGTTTAGGATGATCACTTTATTGCCTGCTTCAATAATTGTTTAATCCGAAGAGGGAAACGGTCTGAAATTCAGAACGTATTTATCGTTTGGGTCACTTTGAATCATATGTCATAATTGAATATATCACTGTAGATTAGCACCAGCACTATAAAAGTTACAAATTCCTTCCCGTATATGCCTAATTTAGATATTTTGCAGTTTGAGTGGGCAGTAAAAGAATGCTTCCCCCTTACCCCCCCCCCAAAAAAAAAAATAAAAAAATAAAAAATAGCTGCAGTACAGTGGTTCGCACTTAATGGGGTAGGCATTTGCAAGCTCATGGAGAAACTTCAGTGAGAAACATAAGAAATGTTTTGCTAAATTTTATCCATTTATCAGGAGTACCCCTTTAAATGTTACCCCATTATCCGGAGACCACTGTAGTATACATGGTCAGGTCGTTGTATGGTGGGACCCCCAAATACTGGTGCGTTACATTTTTCCAGTCCTCTTTCTTAATGAAGCTGATGCATCAGCTATCCTTCATCCAATTATGATGAATTCGGCTCATCTGCACAACAATATACTCTGACTTTTGAATCTGATAGCAATTTGGCAATTACACCTTTGTTTAAATTAGTGGAGAAATGACAAAAATGTAACGAGGGTAAATCTGGTGGAGTATAGCGAGGACGAATAAGCGGAGGAGGAGTTATGTAATCTATGGGAAATCTGCAATTCACCTGTATTCTTTTTGTTTTTGCTACTATTTGCAGCAGATAAGCTATCTTGGAGTTATATATACACCTGATAACTGAACACATGTTGTACTTCACAATTCTCAAAAGATAGTGACATTAATTGTCTTCAAGATCATTAATTATTAATAATGAATGGTGTAGCTGATTGCTTGCATTGAGTACATCGTTATGAAGCATGAAAAGTACTCATGTAAGGACACACATGTAGTTCACTTCACAGGCTACATTTTTGGTTGAAATTTGAAAATACACTCTACTGATTCATTTATTTAAACAATATTCTAACTAATTAATCCTTAAAATTTGTTTAATTAGTTTAGTAAACTGTTTGTTTAATTAGTGTAATTAAATGTATTGTAACAAATGCAACGACATTTTAAAGCATATTTTGCCAAACTGTATCATACAATCTGAACATTTTGAAAATTAGTAAAACCATACATTCTTAAAGCTGAAGTGTGCTCTTTCACACCATGATACAAATTTGAGCCTTGACTTAATAGACATGAGTGCAATGAGTTGTCATCATACACAAAATTTCACCAATTTCTTGTGATATTATCCTTTAATTTTTTTTACACACCCTGTAATGCATCTTGACCTTGGCTGATGATGAATTCTTAAAGTATAAGCTTTCAAGGAAAATTATACTTTTTGTTAGTTCTGATGAGTACTTTTTGAGTTATATTGTTAAATGCAGAAGTGACAAAATTCTTTAATTTTGGTGCCTGATACGAAAGGGGCCCCACATACGACACTGACAATGTTTTTTTTTGTAAATTGAGTTAGAATAAATAATGGTAGTTGTTGTAGTAATATTGGGAGAAGTAGAAGTGGTATGATGCTAGTACAGGTGGTAGTAATAGAGATTATAATTTGGGATAGTGAAAAAAATGATTATGATAGTACAAAGAAGAAGAAGAAGAAGTAGCAGTAGTAGTAGTAAAAGTAGTAGTAATAATAATAGTAATAATAATAATAATAATAATAATAATAATAATAATGATAATAATGATAATAATAATAGTAATAATGATAATAATGATAATAATAATAATAATAATAATAATAATAATAATAATAATAATAACTAGATTTTAATTCGTCACTGAGACGAATTGGTGATCCGCGTATTCGCTCCGATCAGTAGACCTTAAAGAGATTGTGACAGTCTATATGGCGTATCATAACTTGTTCGAAGCTGTCCCTTTTCACCTTAACTGCTCTGTCAAAAATTACTTAATATTTAGGCGTGTGCTTACGCGTTCGTCGTGACTCCGGCACGCATATGATGAGCACCAGTGATGACCTTTGACCTGAAGTTACTGTGTACCAAGTTTAGTTATCACACTCTACTCCAGTCATGAGATATGCGCAAAACACGATTTTTGTTTGTGACGTCATAGATGACGTCAGAAGAATTTGTCATAGAAAGTGATATCTGAAACCTTATCTACGCATCATATGCTATCAGAATAAGCAGTAAAAAGTAGGGATCACCGTTAATTCTAGAGAGTTATCGGCGATTTAAAAATGCCCATCTTTCACTACGCGCGCAATGCGCGCATTTATATTTTTTGGGCATATAAGCAATATTTTAGGTCCTGATGGTCGGGAAAGGGTTCTAAACGATGTAGAATTCCGTCAGACATCTAAATCCATCGAAAAAAATACGTTTTTCGGTCGGGAAAGGGGTGCGCCCGAAAAAACGCGCGCGTACACGCGCGCACTAAAATGAGCCAAATGTCCTGAAACATATAGTACCATTAATAAGAAGTCACTTGGAGCATTTTATTTTTTGACGCGCCCGTACATGCATGTGAAGACGCACGCGTGCACACATGGTTTGGTCCTGGAGATGACCCTTGGCCTTAACTTGATCTTTGCCAAGTTTGGTTGTTTTATTCGACCGCCGGCTCGAGATATTGCAAATATAGGTTAACTCTAGCGTTTGTACTAATGACGTCATAGATGCTCTATCACATTGACTGGCCGGGTTACCATGCCGAGGTATTAACATGAGACATAACTATGCTAAGTTTCAAGATCATTAACACTATCGTTCTTGAGTTATCGTCGGAACAAAAAGTGACCAGAAAGAAACATAGATAAAGAAACATAGAAACCAATTTCGTACAACATCTATGGTGATCCGCGGTTACGCGGATCACCAATAAATAATAATAATCCACATTTTATTTGAAACAGAAATCAAACAAAGAAATCCTCCGAAAATTCATTTTGCCCAATTGATCGTGGGCCCGGCAGCCACCGAGCAGCGCCAGATCGACGTTGCTCTATCCCTTAAATCGTTGAACGCCAAACAGGGTAGCAGCAACTCCCATCTTTTAACGTCTTTTGGTCTGATCGATGCGGCCGGGGTTTGAACGGGCTCAAACCCCCGACCTCCCGGTTGTGAAGCGGACGCTCTACCAACTGAGCCAACACAATCGGTAGTAGTAGTAGTAGTAAAATTAGTAAAAGGTAGAATTAATACTAGTTAAAGTAATTAGTGAATGTAATTGAAGACGGAAGTATGTAAAGAATGGTAGTAATAAAAGAATGTAGGGGGTAGTAGTATTCATATACTGCCTACATTCATGTTTGTGGTGTGATGATGATCAAAGTGACGTACCATCAAAAAAAACATAAATACTGAAATGTAGGCAGTATGTATATTTTTACAACCATTATCAATTCACATTTTCCATTACAGAGGGCAAAGCTCAATTAATATTTTACACAATAAGCATGGTTTGTGTTGTACATGTGCCATGAAACTAGTACTATACTCATTAATGTTTATGCACTGCTCATTATTTTATACATTGGCCTACATAAAAATATATTCACTAGTGGAACTCTTTATGTCTACCAAATTTGCATAGAACTATATTTGGGTTGAGCTTACAAAATTAGTAATAGTAGATGTAGTAGTAGTAGAAGATGTAGTAGTAGAAGTAGTAGTAGTAGTAGTGGCAGTAGTAGTACTAGTAGTAGTGGCAGTAGTAGTACTAGTAGTAGTAGTAGTAGTAGTAGCAGCAGCAGCAGTCGTCATCATGATACTAGTACTTGTAGTGGCAGTAATAGAAATAATGGTAGTGACTGGAGTAGGAAAAGTGGTGCTTGTGGTGGTTGTTATTTATGGTTAGCCTTAATGGCGCTTAAATTTTTGATGGTGGATGCAGGATTGGAAGATTAGACTGTGTAGATGTTCTTGAATTTGAGTATCAGAAACAATCTTATGATTACATTTACATGTACTGTAGTATCCCCAATCCTTACTGCAACAGGACTGAAGTGACTATGAGACTGTGAAACTAAATTCACAAGAATACATGAAGGGATGACATGATCCATGTAGCTACACATTAATGACGAGGCCCTGTCATGTACTCGCAACAAAGCGCCGTTGGTTATTATCGATAGGACTATAGCGGAAATGGGGAATCTGCAGCTGATGATTGGGATCAGTACCGCAGGGGGATATGTTACTGTAGCAGCTAGGAAGGAGGGGGAAGAAAGGTGAATCATTTGAAATGAGTGAGTCAATGTGTACATGGAGCAGCTGAGACTATGTATGGTTTAACTGAACATGTTTCCCTCATCCCCTTGTAGTTGCCTCTGTTACCTTAATCCATTTTGATCAGTGTGCTTCCATCTATATTTTAGGCATACTGGAGGTATACCTTCATACATACATGCACACACAAACACATGCACACACACACAAACACACACACACACACACATGCATACATTCACACATACTTACACACACATACACACAAACATTCACTCAAACACAGACACACACACACACACACACACATACACACAAACATTCACTCAAACACAGACACACACACATAAACAAACACACATACATACACCACACACACACACACACACACAACACACATATAAACAAACACATACATACACTCACATCACACACACACACAAACACACACATACTACATCACACAAACACACACATACACACACACATACACACGTGCACACTTAAGACTTGGTTTGCTGTTTGGGAAAAACAAAGTCTGAACATTGTATATATATTCAGTTTCTCTTTAAACCTGGTTCTTATTAAGTATAAGGAAGACAGCAATGCTACTCTAATGTAGTATGTGGAGAATGATTATACCGTGCAAAAGCCATAATTGTATGTAGAAATTCTTTCTTAAATATACTTCTTTGTAAATGACATAGGTATGTTGAACAATGACAGGATTCTTATATTCCAACATTAACTTGTCCAATACAGCTTTAAAGGGAGCTCTTTTCTTTGATATCATTTCTCATAGGGTCATATGTCAAGGTCAAAACAGCCACATTCTGTCTATATGGGGTATCATATACCATACAAGAAATGGAAATAAAAATATGTATTGAGCTTTTAGAGGCTGGCAAACTTGAAGAACAAATATGAAAACTGCTACTTTTGATTGGGACAAAAACATTTTGTGGATACAAATCTTGACAAAAAAGTTGTGGAAATTGAAATTAACCCCCCCCCCCCCAAAAAAAAGTAAGTAAGAAAGAACAGTAGATCAATTAGCCTGTAATTGTAACTTTGGGGCCCTTTTTTATGGTCTACCACATACTTTGTTGAATGACAAAGAGGAAATACAAGAAGCAAATGGGCTTGTTGGTCTGATTGAGGATGATAAAACGGGTGTTGGGATCTTAGGAGTAAACGTTAAAACCAATTAAGATATTATATTAATAGGACGACAACAAAGATAGCCCGACCAGTGGAAGTTGCTAGGATCAGGAGAGGAGAGGGGATGAGTCAGTCGCAGCTGAGGGGTGGTAGTAGGCCTGTCACTGGTCTACATCGATGACGAACCTTCCTGCCACGGTTGATGGTGACGTGAATGGCTTTGACGGCTCGTGCGAGAAGTCTTCATCCCGGTACATCTTGCAGGATAGTTGATAGCGATTTGTGAAACACTCGTATCTTACTATTTTTTCATTTCGGTCAGAATTATTCTGATTGTTGTAGTCAGTTTACTTATTTCGTCATTTTGGTGATGTTTTAGTCATGTTAGTGAAATGATACTGAATTGTTTTTTACCTCTTTTGACTCCTCATGGTGACTTTTGACGTTGCTCAGAATGACATAATCGTTCAGTGTGTCCTCTAAATAGACTGCACATTTTTTTTTACTGGCTGCTCGATTACAATGCACGATACAACACATAAATAACAAGGATATATGGACACACACATACAGACACAACAGAAAAGCAGGTTTCCAGCAAGGCACAGGAACAGCCAATTGTCGTTTGTACTTGACTTTATCGCCTATCTCGAGGATATGTATTAATAAGGAGCGTCTTTCAGCGATCAGGGGGAGAGCGTGTGGGGCTTCTTTTTTGCTTCCAGGAGAGGGGGGAAGTTGGCTAACCGTCCGTAGGGGAAATGTAGGATATATACGGAGTAACTTTTTGCCATGGACTTCTGTCAACGCATAATGCCATTGTGCTAGATGTAACACACATGGACTTGATGAGGTATTGTGTCGTTCTTAACGCGATAGCTGTGTTTGTGGTCACGTAAGGATTGTGTAACAGGTCGGCTACATTGTGTGGTTGGGTGGACACGGCTTATACATGGTCTTCATGTATGCTGCAGTGGCAACGATCGGGCTGTGCACCCCGCCTAAAAATGCACATCCATATCCATCCAGTCCGTTCAGAGGTATGGTGAAAATTTGTTTTTAGTTTGTATTTTTCTTTTATAATTCTGTCGCCGCTCTTGTTATTTCAGTTTTGTTTGGAAACCAAATATGAAGAGTTTGTTGCTGAAATGACTTGTGTTTACATGTAATTTGCCTTTATACAAATGGGCTGTTTCTATTTCGCTCCAGATTTGCAAAATATGATTTTTTTGATTGATGCCAGCTGCCAGAAGACAAGATGAAAGGAATCATAAAGGATAAATGATGCTGCATGAAATCTCCTACCAACAATACTTTGCATGCGGAATGCCGTAGACCCCTGCCCCCTCTTTGTCAATAATCCCGTTGCCTCTCTCTCCAAATGTTTGTCTAGAGCGCAGCTTTGCCATCCGAGAGAAGATGCCGGCGAGAGCTCCACCCCCACCCCTCCCAACACAACAACATCTCTGTCACCCCATCTGCCTCCATCACACTTCATCCCGACAGGATCGGCCTGCGACAGACTGGAATTCGAAAAGCTCTTCAGCTCCGCGTCGGTTTCACCCGTGCTCCGACGACGCATGTGGCAGGCGGCGGCCACGACGGGCAATTTCACCTTCAAGTCGCCCCCGCCACTACCCGTACGTGGTTCGAGCGAGAGCAAGCGTACTGAATCATTTAGCAAAACGGAACTCACAAATAAGGGACCGTCACCAGCAAAGGAGGAGGAGGATACTGTACCACCCCCTTTACCACCTCGACAGTCCGTGTTCGATCCCGCGGAAGTCGAGCTACGCAACAAATTTAATTCCGCGAAATCCAGCAGTACCACGAAAAACAACAAGTATACGGGAAGCACGAACTCACAATTACCCAAGAAAACGAAAAACTCCTCACAGTCCTTTTGGCGGACCTTCAAATCCTCCAAATCAAGTTCAGCCATCAGTAAAGTGTTTCCGTCTTCATCGTCGTCGGCATCGTCAAGCAAAAACAAGAGCCCACCTCCCCTACCACCCAGGCAGGCATCGGTGACCCCGAGCCCCCGGGTACCGACCAGTGACGGTGAAAAAGCAGATGATAAAACATGTTTGTTGGAGGAGGAGGAGGAAGAGGAAACGTCAGTAACTAGTAGGACAGTGTTAGGTAAGGCAGACTGATGCATGATACAAGCCTGCCAATAGCATGATTGTGATGCATTAGATCCAGCGATGTGCCTTGCTACAAGCTGCCATATATCCTACTTCTTCTAGCACGGATTGCAATCTGAGCACGTTGATATGAGCATTACTTATGTAGAATTCTATCAAGAATTCTAGTGCAGGTAAATGGATAGTAAAAAAAAAAATGATATATAAATTGAATAAATATGTTTCACGCTAGATAGGCAGATAGATTTCTTTTTGTAGGATGAATTCAAATGAAGGAATCATATATGTTTGTTTAATCATAAATAATTGTAGGCAAAAACCACCTTGTTGAATCAACAAACTATTGTTTACTTGTCATGTGAAGTTTTGTTTCTCTGAGTTCACTTTTTATGCAGTAGTTGTTTCTTTTTGTGATTGAGATTGACTGAGTGCTGTGATATAATAAAAGCATACAAACAATGTCCAATTATCAGTATTCACAGTAATCTGCAGTTGCAGTCTGCGTACAAACCTAAAATTAAGTAACACTCAGGTCATCGATAATTCTCAGTGTCTAGTAATTAGGATGTTCAAATTCAAATTCAAATTGTTTTATTTTCTCAGTAAAATCATACATAAAAAGAAACATGATACAAAGTTAAAATATTACAAATCAGTGAATAAGTCTAAAATTGCAGTATGATTCCAAAGTAGTATTGAGGGGTAGCAGCCAAAAAGGAAAACAAATCCTTATACTTAGGCCGACCCATTTACAAATATGAACATTAGATATAGAAAAATGCAATATAGGGATATAGCAAAAAATAAGTTTCAGAGCAGGTTTAATCCTCACCCAAGTCGTGTGGGATGGTACGTTTATAATAGTGACCCAAAACTGCATTTAGGTTAGCATTCATCTCACATCATGGAAGTGAGGCAACAAATTATGAAATAATTCCAGGTTTGCTTTTCCTTCATATCAACTCAAGTATTAGTTCATCCAGGCAGTTAGTGAGCATTTAAGTAGGCAGATATACAGTGCATCCCAGAAAAACATTACCCTAAAACAATGGCTTATTGTGCGAAAGCAACGGAGTGTATTATTGAAAACACATGTTCAAAATAAAATTTGACTAATGCTCATTCAAATGATACATTAAGCAAACTTATTTATTCATGTATCTCTGATTACCATGACTTTGAAAACATAATGTCAAAAACCATTTACTACACTCTTTGGCTTTTGACCATCAGCACATCAGAAAAAGAAACCGATGGACACCTCTTTGTGCTCAGTGCCAAAGCCAATAAGTGTAGCAAATGGTTTTTGACATTAAATTTTCAAAGTCGTGGTACTCAGAGATACATGAATAAATAAGTTTGCTTAATGTATCATGTGAAAGAGCATGGGTCAAAGTTTATTCTGAGCCTGTTTTTTTCAATCATATGTGCCATCGCTTCCGCACAATAAGCCTTTGTTTTAGGGTTCTGTTTTTTTTTTTCTGGGACGCACTGTGCATCCTCTTGTTAATTACCTCTCCCTGGGATGATGATAACTGTGACTATTTGGTAAACTTGATACTTACAGCGAAATCTTATCAAGATTTGAAATAAGGCCAGTATCGTCTGAAAATAAGAAGGATCCCTCGGCCCTTAGGTCGTGAGTCATGTTGATCAGAAAGGAAACACATTGCTGTGTTCTTCATGCCCATCTGAGGGAAAAGAAAACAAGAAAACTGATGAAACATTTATTTGATTGAAAGCTACACCCACGTTAACTTTGTTTTTAGCCATATTTTCAAGTAAATTCAGGTTTCTTGTTCAATTTATTCAATTTAACACTTTTTTAGCCATATTTTCAAGTAAATTCAGGTTTCTTGTTCAATTTATTCAATTTAACAATTTTTAAAGCCATATTTTCAAGTAAATTCAGGTTCTTATTCAATTTATTCAATTTAACAACTTATTTAATTTAACACTTTTTTAGCCATATTTCAAGTAAATTCCGGTTTCTTGTTCAATTTGCAGTTTTGGCACAATATGCACACTTGAATGACTTGCTGGAACCATGTGAAGGGTATTGTTTTCAGTAAATGGATTAGGAGTGATTAGTAAATAAATCCCTGCTCATTGTTTTTTAGAGCAGTGCATTTATTGATCTGTATAAATTCACGAACGAAGCTAGGGTTAAATATGTTTCCATCATATTTAGTGATAAAGTTGAGGATTTCATTACAGATAATATAAATGGGATCAGACATGAATCCCACAAAATGATTTGGCAACCTGCATGTTAAAATTAATTAAAACATTTGTAGCAGTTATCTTTAATTAGATCAAAAGGGGTCAAAATCAAAAGGTTATCAACAGTTATAAAGATTTGTTGCTACTTTCAATCAAAATATGTCAGGAATGCTTTGTTCATCATCTTACATTGCATCATATTTTGTGATAAATTTTAGGTTTTCATTACAGATAATATAAATGCTGTTGGACATGGATTCCCCAAATCTATTTGGCAGACTGCATATAAGATTTAATTAACTCATTTGTAGCAGTTATCTTTAATTAGATCAAAGGGGGTCAGGAATCAAAAGGTTATCACCATTTATACACATTTGTGGCCACTTTGAATCAAATATGACTAAATGTTTTCTTCATTTACGTTGCAAAGCTAATGAAAAGCTAGAGGTTGCCTGTTAGTTCCAGACTAGAAATAAAACGGAAGCTTCTTCAAACATTAGTCACAACTTTGTTATCTAAAAGAAAGCATGGAGACATATCTTTAAACAAGAAATACTGAAATTCTACGAGTTGTTTGCTGTAATTTAATTTGGAAACGAGACTGAAATTTTTCACCAATGCTTCCTGTAAGAAAGCATCTCCTTGTTGTGTCATCATTGCCATTTCTGACCACATGTCAGAAGTATTTTATGGTTAGGGCCTTGAAAGCGATGTCCATCGGTTATTACACAGCATCAGGGTCTTACTCGCTATCAATGTGTATGTACAAATTAGGAGGCAACTGATTAGCGCCTGTTACTTTCTTCTTCAGTTGAATGACGGGAATTTAAGGAAAAATTGCAAATCTAATTACTGGCAGACATGGCGGCTATTTATGTAGCTTCCAATTAAGTCGCTGTTGGAGTTGGACCAATGTTTTTGTAAGGATTGTTTGATAAAAATGTAAAATGTCATATGCCAAGATCTTTTGAATAATTTCATTTGCGTGATATGGTAGGAAAGGGGAAAATATTTTTCTGTGATTTAGTCTTGTTTTGTAATGTAAGAGTTATCTTATTGTAATGAAGTAGGTACTCTAAACTTCACAATTATTGTGGGAAAGGGGGAAATATTTTAGTAATGTGTGTGTGTTTGTGCATTTGTGTTTTTGTGTGTGCGTGGGTGTGTGTGTGTGTGTGTGTGTGTGTGTGTGTGTGTGTGTTGTGTGTGTATGTGTGTGTGTTGTGTGTGTGTGTGTGTGTGTGTGTGTGTGTGTGTGTGTGTGTGTGTGTGTGTGTGTGTGTGT
>JZLH01S0064221.1:4210-22914 GCA_001188425.1 Eucidaris tribuloides | reverse complement strand
TCTGCAACATGTATCTTGTGTTTTTGTTTTGTTCTCCTACTATCGTGGGACACTGGGTGATTTCAAATTTGGTGTTGTAATCCGGTGTCGGTATTGCGACAAGAACACTTTGCCAGAGCACCCAGTTTGAAATCAGGCCTGGTGTTAAAGGTTAATGACATGAATGGGAACACTTCAAAATCTTGTGATGTTCTTCATTTGTCTTGGTAACTATCCACAAAAAATGTGGCCCATGTGTACATGTTTTTCCTCTTTTACTAAAAATTGTGGCAAAATATGTAGATCTACCAATTTACATTTGTAGGCTTTTAAATGCATGACATTTGCTCTGACAATTGGCAATTGCTCCAGCATGAAATGCCATTGTTGAACCCAACTCAAACCATGACCACAAACCTAAAACTTAACCCTAACCCTAGATCTAATCCTCACCCTAACCTGAACCCCAAACCCAATAAAACCCTAACTCTTCGGGCCACCACATACTACACGATCGGTCTATGATCCGATTTTGGAAGAAAATGGAATAGTGTTTGATATAAACATTACAAGGCATCACAATTTATTCGTCAAGGATTTGAATAGTCATAATTGAAAATATGGCCCGTTTCAAGCCCTGTGATCGGAGGAAAAGCCAAATCGGCTCACAATCATAGTGACATGAAAGAAGTCCTACAATTGTTGACGATTTGAAAATAATTTGGCCCTTACTCCAGGTTCAAGGGTGACTGCGCAACAAAATCCCTTTTTAAGTATTCATATTATCGTTCAGAACCTAAATCAAATAAAGTTTGTTTGTCAAAATACGGTACCCATATTAAATGCTACCGCAATCTATTGCCAAAATTGGATCATAGCCAATTGTGTAGTGTGCGGTGGCCTAAGTTTTACTCTTTGGAGACATCAACGTCAGGGCCCTGGGAACGATTTTGTCACCGGTGGTGGAAAAATATTTTTTCGCGGCCAAAAAAAAAAATTTTCACGGCCAAATGTGAAAAACATAGGGTGCGCCGCCCCTAGATGACGTTTAATGCCATACATCATGACATAAAGGACTGTTTGCAGGCCTGAACAATTTCTGCAGCACCCCCATCACCCCCGCTTCCCAGGGCCATGATCAACGTCCCCTCATCCCTCTATAATATTAAAATGAATTACATTTTATGGAAGTGTACTGCTTAAGGAGAAATCTGGGCCAAAACAGTTAACAAAAAGTTAATGTGCTCATTTTAGAAGACATAAAAGTGGCTTATCAAACTTTATTAGCTTACTGTGAAACGATGATGGTATGCTTGTATTTGGCAGTTTGAATCACACACATTCTAAATTCCCATGATCAGACATGTATCTGACACGTCAAAGACACCTTGCACAAAATCCACAGCTTTTCACAAATTCCATAGTTTACAAATACAAATATATTTTATTTACAAGTATTTTACATTGTAAAGAATAGTGTAATTACACATCCCAATACATCCCAATATTGAATACAGTGTAGCAGCTAGCTTTGCAAGCATGCATAGAATTTATTTCTGGTCTGCATTTCACATGGACGGAACATTTATTTGATTTCAGAAGTACAATACTGGAATGCAGTTTATGGGGAAAAAACAGAAAATAGCTCAATTTACAAAAATTCTTTGAAAGACATTAAATTTCATGATACATGTATATGGAAAATCTATAATTCTCAATTAACTACAAGTAAGAATCAATGGAAATATTCCATTCATGACTTACAACGCTATATTTGATCATATAAGGGACATACTTTGATCGATAAGTTAGTTTGAGTCATGAAGATAAACTAACATAAATCTGAATAAGACACAAGTGCTCAAGAAATGGAATACGTTGACCCTAAGTTGCTATGTGTCACACATATACTAAGATAAATCTTGACAAGAATTAATAGGACAGAGCTGAAGAAAAAAAGATATTTAGACCCTAAATTAATTGTGTGTTTATGCCAGAAATAATAAATGGTAATGGTGTCGGTGGTCTTGGCAGAAAATTTTCAGAGCCAAATAAGCAGCTGAAAAGTCACTCAGTGGGGTGGGGGTTTTGGCTGAACATTTTCACAGCCCCCAAAAAAGTTTATGGCCAAATTTTCAAGCATGAGCATCAGAAGAAGTCCAATACAGTGAAAATCGCTTGGGGGGGGCGGGGGGGGGGGGGGTTTGGGCGGGTGCAAAATTTCTGGAAAACACTAAATCCCTGTAAATTTCATTACTTTGGAAAACGGGAGGGGGGGGGCCACCCACTGCCCCCCCCCCCCCTGGCACCACTCCTGGCAAACAACAACAGTAACAAAGTGGCAGCAGCTGTATAGCTTGTAAGAGCAAGTCGTAGCAACATCCTAACCCTGCCCTAGCAAAAATACCAAGAAACTAATAACCAAAGAAGCTTTGTTCACTTCAAAATACTACATACTTACATGAATAATGGTTATACTAGAAAATGATATGTTTCACTACAAAATTTTCAAGAAAATAGTGTGAACAGTTTGTTTTAAAAATCTGGTTTAATAACATGAATACATTACAATCAATAATTATAATAAATAAGTCCAATCACACACAAGGTACTCAGTTGAAATGATATAAACATCACATATTACATCCACGTCATGTCTATGTTATTTTGTTTGAGAGTATCAGAACAGAGCTGGGGGAAGGGTTGAGAGGGGACTCAGATATACTATGACATAACCCTATACCAATGTTCATGTATCCCATATAATTAAGGTTAGTGTAATGGAGTGTTGGTCGTTCGGGTACGACGCCTCGTCACTCCTACCCCCCCCCCGACCCCCCCCCCCCCTGCACACACACATACAGGACATCCTAATTCTAATAGATAAAAGTATGTTTTGTTCAATGTTGGTATTTCACACTACAAACTTGATATTTCTGACAAAAATCATGTAATCTTACGTACTAGTAATATATATAATTTCTTCCATTGGAAGTTTCTTTTATGTGCATCAGAAAAACTCATGGTACACGGGACTCTTGTTATATTGAACACTGATATAACAAAATCTAATTTAAACAAAATAATTATTTTGGTGCCCGAGTTGGGAATTTCTTTGCATTATACTATATTTCCAAACCTGTATAACTAAATATCTGTATTATTGAAAGTGATTTCACTGGTACAGGGGATATTTTATGTCAAGAATCCAATGTATATATATATATCATGCAGTAAAATTATACCAAAACAAATAACGAATAAATTACTTATATGGCAAATATTCACATTTGTGAAAGAAAATCATCCTTACTGAATATGTTAAATGCATCAAGTGTTTACATTCTTTTTTATCACCCCATTTTGTTACCGTGGACACATCAACTACTCACAAATACCCAGAAATATGAATGTAAATTCAATATACACAAATTATTTGTTCTGAAACCATTTTCCAGCACACAAGTATGTTATATAAGATATTTTACAAAACAATTCTTTTCATAATGATTATTGTACACATCTGTATATTATTCGTACAGGATTCTGATTTATTACCAAAAATAAACAAAAAAATCTGAATGCACTCTTTAAAGCTTCATTCCTGCAATTAAAAGGCAAAGTTTGACTCTTATTAATTAAGAAAATAATGCTTCAACAAAATAACTGCATCTTCATCCTTACAATTTTGAGGTAAATTTGGGTTGTAATTTATGAAATCAGAATGATGCTGTAAGATAATATTTGCACCAAAAATACAGTATTCAGGACGGATAGTCTTCACATAAATACAAATACACAAGCTTTGCAGCTCGCCATTGAAAATATATATATACATCATATCTTTCCTGAAAATATAAAAATCTTGAAAAGGAATTATGCAAAACCAAATCTCTGGGTACATGAGAATTTGTAATTTTGTATATTTCTATTTTGTATTAATAGTATTATTTTCTTTCTTATTTTCAAGGTTATCATAGTTGTGGACCCTTTAATTATGATACGAAAGAGCAGTATGCCATTCTGACATGACTTTCAGTCAATTTCAGATATACATGTAGGCCTATCTCATCTAACCAGCTGGCAATGAAAATATTATTCACTATACAGATTGAACAAATATTTATACAACAAAAATTCCATTCCATTAATAAGAAAGTGATGCAAAAGGCACTCTGTGCAAAATAAAGGAGTTCTGACTAACATTACACACACATACTGTTGGATACTTGTGTTTACAAAAGAAACAGACAAACAATATAAAAAAAAACACATAAAGATAAAAAATCCCAATGACTTAATTTATTCACTGACTTGTTCCTATCTACAACTATTTGGTGTATGTAATTGGCCATAGAATTCACTGCAGGAAACACACAAAATAAAAAAAAACACACCCTTATCTCACACAACCCAAACAATCTACTAAACTATAAAAAAATACATTTTCCTAAAATTCAAATCTTTATGGCATTTATGTTCATGTTTATGTAGTACGTCCTGAGTGTTCTATTCAAGAGTAATCAAAAGACTAGCTTTATTTCTAATGTTGGGTTTACAGCACAAAGTCTTGTCAGTCATGGAGCCCAATACAGGGTCTAAAGAAGCTATGCTGAAGACTAATCTTTACATATGCCCTGTACTGAAGCTGCTCCTGACAGAAGCAGTTAATGTACCCATTTATACTTAATTCTAGTCACTATGAAATAGTATTTGACTAAAGGTGTGACTGCAGACCAACCAATGTCTACACCAGTACCTTTAGGAGTGATTTGCATCACATATCAAAAACACATACATCACTTCGTTGCATGGCCGGCAGGAGGGAACTAGCATATTTTTCCGGCAAAAGGGCCCAATGCTAAATTGCCTTTAACCTAAAAATCCTCAATATTTTTTCACATAAAATCAAATTAGTGTGATATTTTTAGATCCTTCAGTCAGTATATCCTGTGCAAAAATAATACATAAGGCAATATTTCTCAAATTAGAGAAAATTTACTGTTAAGGCCCATCTACTGGTAACATATGCTAAGGTCCTTCTGCCAGACATGCAACGATTTTGCAGAATACAGCAATCATAACCTGATAGCATTCACTTTCGACGTCACTTGCTTAACCCCTTCATCCCCAGCAGCCTTGGCTACATCTGCAGCTTGCGGCGGTGACGGTGTCGGTGGCGTTATCGACGTCACATTTTTCCTCATCGTCATCCTCACGACCGGCGGTTTCCTGCCCGGTGACGTCGGGACCGTTTGTCCTGGGGACTTGGACTTGATGGCCCGCTGTGGGCTCACGGATTTCCTGGGCCTCGTAGCGGGGCTGGGAGTGGCCGTCATGGCCTTCCGGGTCGGGGGTCGCGTGGCGGCAACGCTCCCGCCGGATTCGGCGTTGAAGAGGAGCTGAAGGTGGCGCTGGGTCTTGAGGGGCATGATGGGCTGGCGATTCTTACTCTTCTGGAAAATCTCCAGGACCACATCTGAGAAAAACATTAAAAACAAAATTGAAAATTTTCTAATATTTTTCCATCATATCAGATCAAATTATTGGTTTACCATGAAGTGGCATAGAGGATCCTGAGGGTTGGAGTACTGCAACATGCTTAGACTATTGTTTTAAAGAGGGTATGTAGCAATCCTAAAGAACTTTACAGCATAAAAATTTTTTGAGCATCATTAGACATTTTATTAGTCTTTGTCGCTATAACACCTACTTTGCAGGGCTGCTCTGTAAGACCAATACCTCTTCATCTTTTTATTTATTTATTTTTTTTTTACTGTTTAGATTATTTTACACCATATCATGTCTGCTTTGGGACTTTGCAACATTTTGTTTTCCTTTTCAAATTGTGTTTTGGGGTTTTTTTTTTTACAATAAGATATCCCTGTGGGACTTACTAACCTTCTCTTTTTTGGTGCTCCTGTTGATTTGCAACATAAGACATGTTCTGATGCCGGCACAGGCAACTCAACACCCCTGTACACGAGGGGAGGGGAGGGGGAAGGGGCAGAGGAGGAAGGAGGGGGAAGTGGGAGGGGAAGGGAGGGGGAGGGGAGTGGGAGGGGAAGGGGAAGGGGAAGGGGAGGGGGTAGTGGTGGAATGGGTGGTCAGGGGTAAGGTTCATGAGACACTGGTATTTGAGGGAGCAGCGAAGTACATACCCAGTGTTTCTTCTATCATTCCTGGCAGTATATTCCTGAGGGCTTCACAGTTTGTGTGCATTGCAGGATTGACATTGATTTCTATCAGCCACACCTTGAAAGTGAAAGAAAGACAAGAATGAAAAATGATAGATAGTAGCGGGGAAAGAAACATTATTGTCAAGGAAACATGAATGCATGGAGATGGTCACTTTGATGTTTTACTGATGCTACATGTCCCAGTAAAACCATAACATGTAGGGACAGTGATTTTCCGCGATAACGGAAAACGGACGGAATTTCCGGAAATCACAATTTGAAACGGAAAATGAATTTTCAAACGGAAAATCACGGAAAACCTCTTTTTTCTCCAAATTTTTGTTTTTTGAAAGGAAAAAACACAAAACTCAGAGCAAAAATCATAAAAAGTTGACACAAAAACACAGAAACAGTGAGAAGTATTTGTTTCAAGTTTTATGTAAACGGAATTGTCAATTTTTTTCATGTATACAAAGTCCATGGTAAAACGGAATTTCTATTTTTCAGACAAGTTGAAATGGAATTCCAGATTTTTGGAAACGGAAAAGGCCTTTTTTTGAAACGGAAAACCACTGTCCCTAAACATGGTGACCGTCATGCTTTTGACTGATGTTAAAAGATGTTGTAGTGATATGATAAACATGACAAACTCCTTGCTTGTAAACCACTTTATTATTCCCTATAAATAAGAAATAAATGAGGTAATCATAAGAAGCACACGACAACAATACTACACTTACACATATTTCTTTGGGGGACGGGTGGGCATTAGGGAATTGTATAGATTCCCTAATTTGGAGGTGTCACATCTTAGGGAAGAATAGTGAGCTTTTGTTTTACAACCACGGATGAAAATGAGGACAGTGAGCAATCAAGCTGGCCGTTCATCTGTGGTCCTTCTACAGGCAGTTTCGCAAATGCAAAACGGAGAACGAGCGACGGTGCGTGACGTCATCAGCCTTCGCACGTGTTGAGATTTGCACTGACATCATCTGTACGGGCGCTGATTGCCTGCTGTCCTCAATTCGTCGCAGACGAAAAATTCACGTAAACCCGTTCTAGATTTTACGACAGACAGTGCGATGCAGAGGGTGGTGCATGCACAGATCGATCTTGGTATTGGATTACCGTTCTTGAGTCAGTCCGTTGGTAAAACGAAAGCTCACTAATATCATTCCCAGTTCAAATCCTGTATCGATGACAAGATGTAAAAAGAAGGTTGCACAGCTTTATAGATGATTAATTAATATCATCAATATATGCAGTGTAAACAGACACACAAACATAAACCCATACACACATTTACATGTACATCCACACAGACATACCGTACATTTACATACATACATACATACATACAAATAAACAAACATACATACATGTATGATTATGATTAAACTACATATCTTACCTTCATATTAGTGTCAATCATGAAGTCAAAGCCCAGCAAGTCAAAGTATCCCAACCTTGCATCCAGCTTGTTCTTTGAGGCCAGGAAGCACTGTGTCATAATTTGACACATTCTCTTCTGCAAAGAAATATGAATTAAATAAATAAATAAATAAATAAATAAATAAATAAATAAATAAATAAATAAATAAATAAATAAATAAATAAATAAATAAATAAATAAATAAATAAATAAATAAATACATACATACATACATACATACATACATACATGTATGTAGGTTCCATCATATTTCTCATGATTTCGCTCATGATTTCGCTTGCCTATATCCAATATTGATTATAACTGATTAATTTGTAAATTGTATTAATACTTATATCGTCATTTATTTATTTTTTTATGTCATTGTATGCATGTTATATTGTTACAAATGTCATTCTTTTGAGAAATATGAAAAATAAATAAATTGAAATTAAATTGAAATACATAAATAAATACATACATACATACATACATGTATATACATACATAATTTTATTGATTAATTAATTGATAAACAATGTCAGATAAATAAATACATTCAGTAATTAATAGATGAATAGATCAATACAAAATAAGTACACAAATTAATAAATGAAATAAATAATACCAAATTTGCCACATCCCACCTTGAAATAATCATGAATGAGTCTTGTCAGACATATTCTTAATTTGGTTCAATAAATTTTCAGAGAAAACCAACAAAGTTCAGTTAACATTATTCTTCATTACTGTGTTGTACTAAAGCATTAAAGCTTCTAAATTCCTTGTTACAGACTTAAAGCGAAAGAGACAATAACCATTAATAAGTTCAGGGGTTGGTGGTGGGGGGCAGGGTGCTCATGTGAGCTTACGATACCTCGGCCTAGATCTCGACTCAACTGCCCCCCCCCCCCACACTCAGATCTGGCTGGCTACAACCCTGAAAATGGATTCTACAAATCTAGCTATACATGTAGGCCTGTTCCAGTTTAAGAATGAGACATCACTTCATTCTCCATAGCTGTGGGTCTTCCAAGAGTATAACAAGAGTGTCGCTGGGGCGAGCACATAATACGCCCGCCTGTAACGCGGAAAATGAAAACATGTCACTGTGACCTTGACCTTTGACCTTTCGACCTCAAAATCAAATACACACCAAATTATATGAGACTACGTTAAGTTAAACTGAAGTTATGGTGTTTACAAGGAAAAGTTAACGGACGGACAGACGGACGGACAGACGGACACCGAGCGTCATACCATAATACGTCCCGTAGCCGGGCATATAAAAAGATGAGTGTCTTTATCAATACATTCCTTTAGTTCAGGAACAGTTGTAAATCTGGATTATTGCATCATCTTTTCTTGTCTTCCAGAAGTCCATCAGCTATGGCACACGCTAAATTCTCAAAATGAAAATAGGTCTATAGAGCAGGGATGGAGTCAAGGCCAACAGTTCTGAGTCACTAGGCCACTGTATGAATATTAGTGGCGTCGTCGACAGGCCTTCTGTCGGAAAGCTTGTCGAGATAACAGTATTTTGACTGAAAGACGATATATCGACAGAGATTTTATCTTACCGACAACACACAGGGTATCAAAGTAATAAATCAGGAGCTAACAATGTAATCTCAGCAGCCAGTCACTTCTCAAAGCAAGCATTTTTTTTTTTCTTTCTCACTATTGCAGAAGGTTATAGAAACTGAGAACCATTGTTCTGAGTGTAATCTACACCATAAGAATCTTGGTTCCCCAGAAATTGACGATGTGGTCAAGCCCAAAGTTCAAAATTCCACTGCTGCTTTCAATAGCGATGTCAGTCATCACTGGGGCCCCTTGGCAGTCTGATTATCCCCTGTACTTTGTAGCCACAATACAGGTGTATTTAAACATGAATAGGTACGGTGGTGTAAGACTGCATTATGAATGTCCCAATTAATCAGGCCATTGTTGTGTCGACAGCTGTGTCTGTCGGCTAAATATTTGAGGTGACATGTCGGAAGAGAAATTTCTATTTGACGACAGCCCTAATGAATATTGTTCCCATAGACTTCGTACATGTGACTTGGTCCGAGGCCAAGGCCAAGGCTGGCAAAATCTGGCCTTGAGGCCAGCCTCGACACTCCATCTCTGCTAGAGAGGTATTCGCATACCTGGAAGAAGCCAAAGACCCAGTCTTTTGGTAGTCCTTGATCACTGGCCAGTGTCTCGTTGACGTGGTCGTTGAAACGTTCCATGCTCCACACAGTCTCCTCCTTGTTCTCCTGATAGTTAGGGTTCTTCTTTTGTTGGTACTGTTGAAGACATTCATAATAATTAGCATTCAGTTGATTACAGGAGTCAAATTGCCAGTACACTTTAACATTTTCAACTGTTGGAGACTAAGAATGAGATATCTAAGGCTGGGTTCTATGGAGAATGGGTGATTTTAGGTTTTGGATTAGTGTTCGTGTTAGTGTTTATAGTAGACGTCAAGAGCCCTTAAACCGAACTCCAACACTGCGACTCGGATTAATGGCCACTATTGATTCTGTAATCGATAGATTAACAAGAGTGTTAACACGAGTGAGACGTCACATCCCTTGTTCAACGAACATGAAAACCGCAGAAAACCTGAAGAAATGTTGCAATTTCTTGATGAAATTTAAACAATCGTACTACAAATGTAACACTGTCGGAAAGGCATGTACTTCCCTCTTAATTTCATGTATTAGACTCATTTCATTATGTATTAGTCCTTTCACAATCTAAAATATTGTATTTTTTCTTGCCGCTTACCGCACGCCATCGCGCTGCTATATACATCACACGTACAGCGGCGCGACCCAGCTGAGTGAGCCGAGACAAAAATAACACTAACACTAACAACGAACTTGAAATGGTGATTTCCTTATTCCCTAGGGGCTAGTGTTAGTGAATGGGACAAACGCATGTAAATTACTAACACCAACAACCCAGTTCAGTTCAGCAGACAAAATTTTCAACACGATCTATAACACCAACTTCCGGAAGTGCGTCATAATTTCGGGGTCAACTCGCTAACACGGATCGATTTCAAGTTTCGGATTAACGCTTGTGTTATTGTTAAGACAACACTAACACGAACACTAATCCAAAACTTGAAATCACCCATTGTATGTCATATTGAAGTCAAATGGTCTCCAACAGGTTGAAATCATCTCATGGGACGAGAGCATACATGTTCTCTTAACTCTTCTTTTATTCTATGTTTGTTCTTAAAACATAGCTTCATGTACTTTTTATACAATGTACATTTTTCTTGTTTTCTTCTTTAATTGGACTGTGATTGTACCCAGTTCACAAGAAATGAAAGATATATACATGTAAATGAAACACAGATTTAGACTGCAATTCTATCAATAGTCTGTAACATATTCTTTTGAAGTTTCTTATTACCATACTGTTAAACCTTCCAAAATTAAAGTGGAGAGTGTTAAGGTATTTGCTTAAATAAGTTTTTAGTATCAGGACCTATTCTGCCTTTGAATCACTGTATAATGTCTGTATTAATGCTCCTGTTTATGCTATAGCACCCTCTTTTGACTCAAGTGATTTGAGTCTTTACCCATTGCCTCCAAGATTTTGAAAACCCCACAAAGATAACACAGGACACATCCGGTTCTCATAGCTAAAAGGTTAACATGTTTGCTGGTGCAATTTTGCACCACAGATTGTACATTTTAATACGTGCCAATAATATAAAAAAGTATGACATTAATGTGTTCTTCAACTTTATAATATACCGGGACAGCCCTTACTAAATTACACAAAAAACCAGTAGTTTTGCATTGGCTATTTTCCTACAAATTTGAGATTCTATCAGAGATTATTGTGGGAAATGCGAAAAACATGCATATTTTGTATGTATTTGTGGATATCTATTGTTCCCTACAATGTATTACTTCACGAAATTTATTCCAACTTCAGAAATGTTAACAATATTGAAATAAAATTTGCATTGTTAGAAAGGGTATACTTTTATCTACAATCTTTGTAAACAACACTTTTCTCCAGAATTCATCTGTAAACTGTTAGGTATGTTCAAACACTGCACTCCAAACATTGGTCAATGTGGCATTGTTCAAAAAGGTTTTAAACATTATACAAATATACCAAGCTGTGAGAAAGTATAGTGAAATTATCTATCTGAGGAGGGACTGGCATAGTAATATTTTTCCGAGGGGCGAAGCCCCGAGGAAAATATATTAACTGCCAGTCCATCCGAAGATAGATAATTTCACTATACTTTCGAACTTAATGCTTGGTATATTTGTTTTATATCCCTCCGACTTAATAAAATTACCAATAATGTTATGGAAAGTGGTGTTGAGCTTATAAACTGAAATGCGTAGATTACTGTCGTCTGCTTCCGAAACGGAGAGAACAGTCACATTGTACGCAACTGACAAATTTGCTATGCAATATGTACACAGTCCACACACGTCACGTGCGGGCTGGTCCAGTAAGCCTCAGCCATGCGCGATGCGAGTCAAATTTCTTTGAATTTTCCGCATTTCAATTGACGAGTCATGAAATCAGCGGTAATAATTCGAAGGGTTAACGTGAAATCTTCATCACAACACCAATGGAATGTAAAAATAACATTAAAATCATAAAATAACAAAGAAGATAGCCTCTAAAATTGTTGTTTTGAGTGTCGCTGCGAGCGACACCGCCATTTTGTTTGGGTTATGAGCATGCGCAGTAGGCGCAGTGCTGCCCAGACAAAAATAGCGAAAAATATACGGAGCTTTGGCAAGGATTTTTTATTTCTAGTGAAATTATTTTTGATCGCATGAGCATCAATCGACCAATTGCATTATAGAAAATGCTCATGAATATTCAAAGAGGGATATAATAAAAGTTAATTACCCCCTTTTCATTTTTCAAGTCTTTATATTTTGCAATTTTAAACAGCCTTTATGATGACAGGTCACATTATGTGCCTGTATTATCATCCTTTATACAGTTGGCCTTCAAATTCTCTTTACCTGATTGGTCAGATGTGTGGTAAGGTCATGGCTGTCGGGGTCGTAACATTCACATGAAAGTCGCAGGTATCCGCTGTGATAGAAGACGATGAATGGGTTGGTGCAGGCAATCAGCATGTAGGTACGGACGTCAAACTTTTTATTGTTGAGTAACAGAGGGTTTGGAATGTACCTGGTTTGTGGGGAATTAAAAAGAAATTATGAAAGGATCATTTATACAGATATTGGTTGCTAGAGCTTACTGCATATGCAATATATTTCGCGGGGGTTTCATTTTCACATATTTCCAGATTTGGATGCTATTCGCGAATTTAACAACATGCTAAAATATTCAATCCAATCCCTTGATGATACTAGCATTTCCGTTGCACTGTACCGTGATACATGCGAGGACCTATTGGTGCATACCAAACAGTTAGCCTGAACTGCCAGCCTATACTGAAAAAAAAAAATCATTTCATTATAACTTACTAGTATGCACAGTTTGGTAAAGTTTGTTCGTACACTGTGTACTAGTATTGTTCCGACATTACGTTGAATTTTATACTCTATACTAATTTTACATTTTGTACTGGTTACCAGATTGCGAATTTAACCGCTCGCGAAAATGCGTGACATCTGTAATTCACAAAAATTTATGTCTGCGAAATATATAGTGTATAAGGTATTTATTGTTCAAATGTTACAGTGGAATGAAGCAAATCCAAGCAGATGAAGTATACATTGGGTGATTTCAGAATTGGTGTTGGTGTCGAGTGTTAGTGTTAATTTGACACTAACACTCGGCACCAACACCAATTTTGAAATCAGATAGTGTTAGATGGTGTTAGGGGTGTTAGGTGGTGTTGGTGTTTACAGCGGTGTTATGGACAGATGGAGGGTGTCGAAATCGTCTGCTTAAACTGAATTCCACCCTTGGTGTTATCAAAATGCATGTATTTGTCCTATTCACTAACACTAAACCCTAGGGTTTAGTAAAAATGTCATTTCAAAGTTGGTGTTAGTGTTGGTCATGATGAATTGTTCTTGCGCATGAATTTTGGATGTGATGGTTGTGATGGAGGCTCAAGGCATTCTTTGGTAATTTTTTTTTGGGGGGGGGTAATCGTTTTCATGCATGTTTCTTTCAAAAATTTATACTCCATGTCATGCAGAGGAAACATGAAAACGATTTAAACGTTATTTTGCCGCAATTTGAACGCAAATTAGACAACAGAATTAAGCTAACATTAATGGTAACTCACTTCATGATTATCATTTATATTATTGTTATCAGTTTTATAATTATTACTGCTATTATTATGATTGTGATTATTGTTATTATTATTATTATCATCAAAGAATTATGATAATCATAAGTATAATACTCTCTGAAAAATATTGAACGAAAGTTGCCCACTTACTCCTTTATCAGGAATGTTGAAAACAGCTCGCTTTATACTCCATTGTATTACTACAGGTATTACTAATTGTTATTATTATAACTATAATAATAACTATCTTAATTATAATTAAAATAATGATTATAAAATATTTATAATTATAATTAAAATTATCATGATTATAATTGTTACAATTATGATTATCATAATTAATCATTGTTATGCTTATACTTATTATCATTATAATAATGATTATTACTATAATTATAATTATTATTATTACTATTGTTTATTTTTATCATTATATCATTGTTCTGCGGGTTGTTATTACTAAATAAAAATTGATAAAAAAATATTTCGAATGACAAAATACTAGGCCTACTACTAATAATGAAAAAAAGACAAATGGTAATTAATGATTAATATATTAAAGGTATTGGCTAACATTTACCACAGTTAAAAAAATCTGAGCCTCATGATTCCCCATGCTACCAGTGTCTTTGATGAGGTCTAAAAATGAAGCCCTGAAAAAATTGTATTTCAAAATGATTATTTAGTGCTTTAAAAAAGTGAAAATCGTAAGTTGACCAGATTCACTTGCCCATTTCCTCCCATAGACTTACTGTGTGTACACCTAGGTTAATAAAACTCGCCCCGAGTTTTATTGTTTATTCATGTATAACTTGCCATTGCCAGTGTAACTTTCAAACCTTTTGTATTCTAGGGTGTTTATTTGTCCATTTGAACACTACTATGTAGCTCAGATATCAAAGTTTGACAATTTTTTAGATTGAAGCTCCACAATGTTAGCCTATCACTTTAATATAAAATTTAACAAAAAACACGGAAAATAAGGGAAAAAATTATCAGAAAATTGCCCATGATGAGACATAGCTAGGATACGCAAGTTTGCTGTACCATACCCCGACCATGCCCTCACACAAGTTTTTACTCATTATACGGGGCACTGACCGGTCAAGGTGTATGTTTGTCCTGGGTGTTTGTATTACGCTAGTAAAATACAAAGACTAAAAGACAGGGCGGAATTTCCGTGAGTCCGTAGGAATATTATACAATATTGAATCACATCAAAAGTTTTGTTGATTTTCATACATTACAAAAGCGTGTTTTTCGGATTAAAACGTTTTTGTTCTTACGATAAACCCGAGCTAACTTAGCCCGTGTTAGCGGCACGTCTTCCACTCTGCGCCTGTGTTACTGTGGCAATTTCCCTCGCGAGACTCGCGCGAGTATAACGTAAAATCTCCTTTCTGAGAAAACCAAGTTACAGTTCCTCACAAGTGAGACTAAATAACATAGAATATGACCAAACACACATTTATTGCTGTAAAGTGATCTCTTAATCAATGTTTTAATATGAAATTAATCAAAAATTCACTCAAAATTTGAACATTTGATGTTCGCCGAGACTGTTTCGATCATTGATGGAACGCGTGACGTCACCAGTCAGCCTAACACCAAGGATTACGCGCCCGCTAAACCGAGCTCGTGATTTCGGTGCTCGGATTACGTGGTGTTAGGAACACTCAACACCAACACCACTTCTGAAATCACCCACTGGAAGTGTCTCTCATAATCTTTGAATTTGAACTATAATTTAGAATATTTCAATACTGGGTACACAACCTCCATAGCACTAACTCAATACAAATGATCCATATGTATAGATCTATCTGTTTATCTATCCATCTCTCTATCAACCAGTCTAGCCGTTTATTAGTCTCTATCTATCTACACTATCTGTCTAACCGTCAATCAATTTACATGTATCTATCCATCCATTTATCCATCTTTCTATATATTTTCTTTATGAGGTCTACGTGTATCTCTGAATCGATAGATGGCCTAGTCTGTCTATTTACATATGCAGCCATTCAGCCAATCTATCCAACTATCTATTTATTTATTCATATATCTATATATTTACCTGCCTGTCAATGTATTTATCAAAATATTACTTTAATATTTTTAGTTATATCAATCTATCTACTCTGCCCAGCCATCTATCCAATCTATATCTCAATCCATCCATCCACTTATCTATCTATCTATCTATCTATCTATCCATCCATCCATCCATCTATCCATCCGTCCATCTACCTTTGAATCAATCTATGGCCTGCAGCATATCCCCTCATCCTCCTCTGCATCTGTTTGCTACTGGAAGCAGCCTCATCTCTGGCTTGGTATTTCTCTCTCAAGGGAGCGATGTCTCGGACCAGATAGATTCCCTTGCCTTGGTTCATTCCATTTGGTTTGCAGATCCAAATTTCTCCTTCTGGATATTAACAATAAAATTTTAGCAAATAAAAATATCAAATTCTTATACTAGCTCTATCTTTTAATCAAAATATGAGAAAGGTGTAAATAAGTTTTAGTTTTTTTCATACAAAGGATGAAAAAAAAATTATCACAGACAATGAGACAGAGTAAAATCACAAACACAGCACTTGGACATCTGTTTTTACTAGTCATTAACAAAAGTGTGCATTTCAACTGGTTTCTTCAGATCTACTTCACAATCAAATATTTTGAGAAGAAACAGAAACGCTTAGCATTGTTGTCAAATTGAAATCATTCTCATAAAAAAGGGAAATGAGAGTTTCCAACAATGCAGTTAATATAAAGTACCACTTCTGATAAAAATATTGCAAGCAATTTCAACCAGATGCAACATCAATCGCTTAAAACTATGACAAAAGCCAATATTTTGTTCATACACCACAAGGTTGTTTGTATAGCCACAGATTGCCCTAAAATCCAGTATTTCATAGCTGACATTTTATGACAGCCATTCTTATTTTAATCCAGTAATTCATGGATGAATCTTTGTTTCATGAAACACAACCATTAAACATGTAGCAAGATGAAATCCTGACTATCAACAGAGAAATTTCATGGATGCACAAAACAAAGCAGCCCCCTTTTTTGGTGGAAAACAATATTTCTTCCATCCTACGCACAGATTGAACTATAAAATGACAGAAAGCATTCAAGTGGTGGGTGGGGACTGTGATATCCTTCATATCCTCTGAATACCTGCATCAACGCTAGTAGTCGACGCGTAGGCGTCAATTATTTCTTTACTGAGCAATAATTAATAAGTTTCACCTCTTGCCGACGTGACAAAGTAAATGTCACTGATGACTCTGCGATCATTTCAGACTTTTGAAACGAGCAGACGGGTAGAAACAACAAGTCTGCTTCTTAATCCCTCCACCAAGTGCGTAATATAATGCAGTGCTATGGTTGTCATGGACAACTTAAAGGTATGACATCATTTGAACACTTGATACATGCCTCAAGAACCAAATGAGTTTAAATATATACCAGCTGTTCACTAGCAGATGTGGATCTCCCACCTGGGAGGATTTGGTCTGTAATTTGTTTACGTAAGGAAATCAAGCATAAACTAGGAGTATCTTATTCTTTGCCGGTAGATAAAAATAAGCCCCATAGAGAGCCACACAGCAGGTTTCCATGCTACACTATTGTTATTGACATTGTTTGTTTAAGAATAGTGAACGTTTGACTACAAGATTTTCACAGAGAAGCCTTGCATAGTTTACTTTGATTCTAGAGTAGTATCAGCGCCAATTGAGGACTACCGCCCAATCATGTCATTTACCTTTAAGAGTGACCCCATTTTTAATTTAGCCATTTTGATGTTTTGTTGCCATAGCAACAAAGAACCGTCATCTTCATCAACTTTCACTACTACAAGGTTATCATAGTACAGTACATATTTTCTGTTGCTGATATTGATTCAAATTTAAAAAAACCTGAAGGTCAAAGTTCACAAGTGAGTTTCAAATTTACTTCAATTTAGTTAAACTTTTTAACTAATATTTAGTTCATCAAATGTGCCCAGGAGGATGTTAATGCAATGCAAAGCCTGTAGTACTTGTGTCCTTCTGCCAGACACACACTGTAACATATTGGTACATATCATCAGTGGGCTAAGATAAATTTCCAAATCTTAAATCCATTGTAATGCAAAGAAAGCAGACTAGTCATTGTGTTATCCACAAAAGTTTCAATTGTGATTTTTGCACAATTATGATTGATTGATTGATTGATTGAATGATTGACTAATTGATGTTTTTCCATGCAAAAATAAATGATATACTCTAAACAAAAAAACAATACTTGAAATTTACATTAATTTCATTAAAACGCCACAGCATGGGAGGGTTTGGTCATGAAAACAATGACTTGAAATAGCCACATCTCAAGAAAATCATTACATGATTATTCATATTGTTATGTACGTCGTTTGGTCTGGCCACTGCATAAAGCCTAATATGCCAGAAGTGGTTCAGGGCTCTTGGAAGTTCACAAGAATTATGATGGACGTACGTGTGTATGAGGGCCAAAGTCCACATGTTACACATGTCAATATCACAGGCAGAATTAAACAAGAATTCAGCTGTTATACATCCACAAAGACCCTAATAAAATATTGCTCTGAGGTGTTTGGAAATAAGTCAAGGTGCTAGATCGATTCAGTTTTCTTGTTCTTAAGCTAATATTTGTCTTTTTCTGAATGTACCTCCATGGTTTTGTTGACTTTATCTAAAGACTGATCTGTAATGAATATGGGGGCATATGTGTGTATGTGTGTGGTGGGGGGGGGGGGTGAATGCCTATTAGTGGTTATTCATCAACAGAGACCATCTGCACAAGAGTGTAAGACACG
>JZLH01S0064219.1:22738-39645 GCA_001188425.1 Eucidaris tribuloides | reverse complement strand
TAGTATGGACGTCCATTGATTCGCAGTTAGCTTTTGCTTAATATTTCTATAACATTGAATAACGTTATTGAGCAAATAGAGGGTGCTTATTACTTCCTTTACACATCTGGAAATAAACTTTCGCAAACTGGTAATAAAGTTCAAGAAACTCGTCGCGTACGTATATCTGTGCCAAGAATCGGGGGTTGCCGTCAATCGACCGTACGAACCCTATGTCTGCGCCGCACGCACAGCGGCACCGGCTTACCGTGGCGGTCGTAACAGGGCGGATCCCAGCGGACACTCGATGGTGTTGTGCACCGGTGCGGGCTCGATTATAGCCGCGGTGTGGTAGTGCGATCGTGCTCCGCCCGCGTTCGCCCCCACGGCGACCTCGTGGTGTCTCTGTAGTAAACACGGAGTCCGCTAGGCGGGCACACAGTGCGGCTTACTTTCGTTCCTACTCTTCTTTGGCCCTTTTCCTCTCCATTCCGTTTATGGCCTTGTACTAGGACAACGTGTCGTTTCTTTGGGTCATGATAGAATAGATCATTATGTGCCTCTACTTTCGTTGAATTCGAGTTCCGCGATTGCATTACCTTGACGGGGTCGGTGAGCGTGTGTTTTTTGCGGACCGTATTGTACTTTACCCGTGCGTCTATATGGAGCGGTTGGCGTGCGGATACGCTGCGGGCGGACGATTCGCTACACACCGGTACCGCATTGCGAATGCAGGCCAGAGATCTGATCGCGGATTGGCTAAACGCTTTTTTTTTTCTCAGCTACGGGTGGCAGTGTAGAGCATGTGTTGTGATACGAGGTACGTAAAAACCGCTGTCAACTTTCGCTTGAATTTTCGTTTTTTACGGGGGTTTTTGTGACCTTCTGCTATAGCCACACGGTGCTAGCATTGGCCGCATTTTCTAAAAATCGCGGCGCATCGCAATTTTCGGACAAAAAAATCGGCCTTTTAAGGGCAAATTTACTTGTAGCACATGTTTGTGGCTGTTTGATCATGTAGTTAACACTGTGGCAGTGTATGGACGTTGTTATACAGTTTTTACCATGAAAATATTTTTTTCCCGTTGTGGTCGATCTTGGCGCCGGTCGATTCAAGGGTCCTTTACTCTATCTATGTTATGAAATTAAGGACTCGACTTTCGAAGTTTGTTTTAATTTTCCTACCATGTGGGTCAGATTTAATTTTGCAATGCGTTTTATAAAGTTGCTCTTGCATTAATTACACAGTGAAACTTTGTTCGTTTTTCGTAGAGGGCGTATGTGGTCTATGCTCTGTTAGGACACATACACCATAGTAGTGTGCTGCAAAAAGAACACTTTCTTGATTTTCACGTAGATGTCGTGTTTGAAACGCAGTGTAAAACAGGTTAATAAAAGTTGTATGTAATTAATATTTGATTATAATGAGAATGATTATGGAGGCGATGGAATTCGGGAGACTCTTCGCTTCAACTTTGCATGTTTTCAAAAACCTGAATTGACAGTCAAGACTGGAACCGCGATTAGAGTAGAAGCGTTAGAATTTGGCTTGCATGATAGCAAACATCGAAAGGGCGTGGGTGTGTAAACAAGGTTGTCCTTAAAAACAAGATGTCTCTACGAAGACAAATTGTGTCATCACAACTGGATTTTCCTCCTGTGCTCTTTACTTACATTAAATTACCTGCCCTGGCCTGCGCTGCGGGGCTTAGGCAGCTTAGGCGGCAGTTTACGGGTTGAGATGTTAATAATATTATCTATAAACATTTCACATCTTTTTTGTCCATGATTGTCCATCTTGTCCACGACCTGTTTTGACCTCGATTGTATTTTCTAAACCGTTTACTAACTTCACTTTTTGTCAGCAAAATATTTTTCACTGATTTTGTAGGATGGTACAGTACTATGCAATGCGCCTCAGTCTCAGGTGGGGTACATGCTGTAGTATGTCGCACTTTCAGAAACACTGTTTCTTGATCTTAGCATTTTCGAATTGAATAAGTATACATTTATTTTGGGTTCTGAATCATCTATAATCTTGTTGTTTTGGGAAGATCACTGTATTTGATGTTAAGCCGTATTTCTCTATTCATCACCCGACCGATATTCAAATACGAATAAAAGTCGCATTGAAACCGACGGCCAAGTATTCAAATAATTTGTTTATTTGATATCTTTTTATGTCCAGGTCCCTAGTGCTGTGCACTTGCAGGTTCAAGGAGGATATTGATTGGATCATTCTCTCAAATTATTTATTTTGTAGGTCCATCCTGATGGGAATGGTTGTAGTAATCCCTTCAGTGATCAATAATTCTAATTTTGATATATCAAACTAGCAACTGCCAGGCGAAAAAAATAGATTTTCTCTTTGCGGGGCTACGTTTCAGTTTCAGTGCTTCCGTACTGACCGCATGAGGGGGGGACAACTTAACGTGGGCTGTTTACACTTTCGGGGAGCCGCTTTGCATTTGGGGTGCCAATCGACCCTCATTGCCCCTGTATTTTTTCCGCTGACAAATTCATGCAATTTGTCTGTTCAGAAGCAGCCTGCACTGCCATCTCAAACTTTGCTGCTAATTATTCCACTATCGGGCTGATGTCTGAACGTGATGGACAGAAAATTGCGGGGGGTGGCGATGCCGGAACCATGACTAACCGGCAGTGATTCTGCGTCACTCACTCAGTCCTGATACACAGTTCTGAGTAATGGTGATCAACACTGGGTTGATTGCAGACACGAAAGCCACATCATCATCCGGTAGTCACGGTAGCGGACTGCATCCCGTACTACTTCGCTGCTTCCGAGAAGGTATAGTTTAATTTATCTTTCCTTGGAAATGGCATTACTAGGATGCAGAAAATAGACCTACATCACAATCCAGTTGTTTTGCACTTATCTTGTATGATTACAATGTCATTCTTAGAAGGTCTGTAACTGATAACAAGGATAAGTGCTTTGGCTCCCCACAATTTTTGGATAGGAAAGTGTACTTTCTGGTATGTACTGATAATTGCTTTGCTGATCATTTGAAACTAATATTGCACTCTTACTGTTTGTTATTAGGCATTTAATTGTTCTTTTTGGTTGGCATATCGATCCCATACTTAGTTGAAAGTTATTGAAACAATTTTGTTAGACCTGACCAAACTACACTTCAATTTGTGCTAAAAAGAAAAATCATCAAATTTAATCTCACCTACGTGTATAAAAGTCAGCTTCAGAATCATTCAGATTTCGAGGCAGCAGAACAAATTTTGACAACAATAAATGAGAATTTTTGTCAGAAGTCGGTTAAGCCATTGTGTACAGGACGTGGGTGTATACTGTTTAAACTTATTGGGAATTACAGAATCATGGAACGACGGGTAAAGAATTTGTTATGGCTTTAGCGGTGAATGTGTATGCTGTTTAACATGTCTGTACAGCAAGGTTCAGGCGAAGAAGAGGGCTAGTACAGGAGAGGAATCAATCGTTTGCTAAGCTCAAGAAAGATAATTGACGCACTCAATACCGGTGGTGAGGCTGAGGGATGATGCTACCCCTCCGTGGATATGTTAGCTTGATAGTAGGGAAACAGCTGTCACTAGGCATTGTCGCTTTGATGGTTTTGTGTTGAAGTTTTTGTTCTTGAGATTCTTTGATTGATTTGGTTGTTTTAGACAGTGGTTTACTGTATCCGACATTTTCTCCGTCACAGTTGCCCTCCCATGACAATGTTGACAGTTGCTCCGGCGATTGTCTGACGACTATTTCATGCACTAACTCTTGATCTCAAACCAACCTCCATAACCCTACTATTCTGAACTGGCACCCATTTGACTTCCCTACCTTTCAAGCAGGGCTTGATTACATTTTTCTTTCGGGAGCCGCCGGGCGGCTCTCAGGACTTGTTTTGGGAGCCAATGAGCGTTGGGGAAGTCCTGGTTCCTTAGTCACAGTGTTGCTGTATGCTGTATCTCTTAAATTAATGATAGGCTACCTGTTGTGGAGCTTCATTAAAATTGTCAAATTTGACTTCTGGTTAATAGTCGTGTTCAATGGACAATAAACCCCTAGACAAAGTTTGAAAGTTACATGCATGGCAAGTTACGTATGCATGTAACAATTAAATCGGGGCGCGTTTATAGCTTTAGGTTGTACCACGTAAGTTTATGGGGGCGAATGTGCAGTGAATTGGTTACTTAGATTTTCCTTTTTTAAGCACTAAATCATCATTTTGAATACACTTTTTCAGGGCTCTTTTTAGACCCCATCAAGAATGGTAGCGATTGGATCATGTGGTGCGGGTTGGGGACTCAGTTATTTTAACTGTGCGTAATGTTAGCCTACCTTTAAGGAGCAGTTGGCTATTGTTCATCATTTTAAGGGCCCTGCATTTGAGGGGAGGGGCAATGGTTAAGGGCCCTGTAAGTCAGCGACTTGGTCTTTTGGATAATTTAGCCGGGAATTGGTCATCTGTGACGCGTTACATCATTCAGGAGGCAAGAGGCGTTCATTGGTTGAGGTAATTAGGAGTTTAGAGTTGAATAGGGTTAGGTCTAGGGTTGGGTTGTGTTGGTGATATGCATTGTTCAATTGTTGTAGGGCAAGCCTTGAACCCACTCAGCTATTAGCTTGGTTAGTTATCCATTTGGTTATTCTTCGTTATCCGCCTCCTAAACGCCGTTGTTTCGTTTAAAAATGAAGTACATGGGAATTGTTGCATAAAACTTTAACATAGACACTCCGTATTTCACCCCGAGTTTTTTGTTCTGTCGCTCAATCTGTAGTAAAGACTAATTATGCAATCACAGTTATTGTTCACTATCTTTGCGAGGTACTGTCTGAACAAAGGTGTACTAGAATGATACGATTAGAGAAGAAACTCTGACAAATCTATCCACGGTTTAGTGCTCACCAATTACAGTACCTAAGTCTAGCCATGTGTGCACTTATTATTGAATTGTTTTTCAAAAAGGATATTTATAGATTAATTATTGTACCTCAAAATATTTTCTGGAATCAATTGAAAAAGTTTCAAATTCGGCATATGAGGGCTATGATTCAGCATTTTCACAAATCTTTTTATGCTGATTCGGACTCACAGACATATTTTTTGACAGCAATTGTTTTCAATTGTCTGCTTACATTGAAAGGCCACATCATTGCTTAACTGAGATAACAAGATTAATTTAAGTTTTCTTAATTTTTACAGACATCAAAACTCTTCAACTCTTCTATTAAAGGCATGCTATACATTGACTCTGTTTTAAAAATCTGGAAAGGGGGCCACGTGCTTCTTTGATACCGTGTTCTGATAGGTCTAAACATGAAGCCCTGAAATTGCCAGTTCAACAAGTGCTTTTGTATATATGAATGCATTGAGTATCCTTCCCTGTTTTTTCCATAGCTGCCTGCTGTAGCTGGTAGCAGATTTCTATAGTGAGCTAATGTCATGTGTTGTGTTTTTATCTGTACTTTTTCTAGTGACGCTTAACTGTTTTAATGTTTTGTGTTCTAGTGGCTTTTTTGTCCATCCAAACCACTGTCGATATGTCATGATAGCAAAGTGACAATTTTATTGGTGCGTGCTCCTCACGAGTGTTTATGTGTCTCTTTAAAGGCGGCATTCTTTGCATACCTAAAATTAAATTGTGTAAATACAATGGCATTTAGAAGAATGCCATCTGGGACCTTTGCATACTGGAGCTAGAACTCAGTTTTAGTTGGCTTATAGTGACCGTTAGCTCTGATTTGAATTTTTTGCTGTGTATGAGGAAAATTCCTACCTAGAACGTCACTACAGCCATTGTTGTCTTTCGCATTTTTTCATATTTTATATTAAGTCACTACTCCCCCAGATTTCACAGGACATGCCCTTCATCAATAGGCCTACGGGCATGGGTATCTTTCTGGTCTGCAGGGGATGTTTGCAAATTGAGCATCATGTTTAAAGTTGGCGGATAGGAAATAAAATATCAAACACACCAAAACACTAAATTCTCTTTGTTGTCCTTTTAGGAAACCTGACGCTGTGTGAATTGTTTGTAATGTATGTTGGGGACTCATCCTTTACTCTGAGTATCACCTGCAGAGGTACTACTTTATAATGGTTTGACACTGGTTTATTTTAATGTTCTTTATTTTACATAGTTTCAGCCCATTACGCAGTTCAGTTTTTTGGCTTTCAAGTTTATATTTTTTACAGGTTTTTGGCATCCGTTCAATGATTTGGTACTCAGTTTTGAGCTTTGCTTTCAGCGTTTCAAGTTTTGTAGCGTATTTAGAACATTAATATCTAGTCCTAAGCCAATTTTGGATTTTGTTTGGTTTTGTTTTGTTTTTGGTGGTTTGTTTTGGTCCTTTTTGTTTACGATGTATTGTTTTTGTAAAGTTTTAAATAAAAGTTTCAAAACTTAACATGTTTTCATGATTACTCATTTGGTACCCAACGTGCTTCTGCCAGATCGTGGCATTATGCTACATATGATTTAGACGTTTAAGAGACTCACAGTACTGGTGATGTGGAATCTTCATCAAAAGTTTCACATTCTTGGGTTTCCAGGTGAGAGGATATATCACATTTGCGATTACATTTTTTGGTATATTACCCCTATGCATAAAGGTGGGGCATTGGCAGTTTTGACGTAGCTTCGTCGCTTTTCCATATTGTTGAGTGCCCATCTCTTGTAAATGTATATGTCACATAACTATTTTTCCACATATTGACTTTTGTGTAGTACTTTGTCGCAGTGGGATTTGTGCAGCAGTATTGTCCAAGAACGAAAGAGATGTTCTGTTGTTATTTACTACTTCTCCTGTGACTATAAGTGATTTCGAAATACATCTGTTGTTCGCAGAGGTTCAAGAGTTTATATTAATGACGCGTTTGTTCTGCAAGTACTCATCAGTACTGTGTATTCTCTTTAATGTGGCTCATATTTTGTGCATTGTTGTGTGTCCCCTGTACAATCTGATACTGAAAGATATGAGCCTAAAACAAGTAATATGCTATGTACTTCTACAATGATAATAGCAATAACAGTAAAAATACAAATGCTTCAAGATATTTTCAGTTGACCAACTCATGGAGAAGCTATCCACCAAATTCCCCACTCATGCATAAAATCATGAATGGCCAAATAACTGCGATGGTCAAATTAAATCAATGTACATGTATGAGTTTGTTGTATTAACTTCCCAGTCGTCGTGTGGGTTAACAGGCGTGTATCTCAAAAAAGTTTAATGTTAAGATCAAGAACTTAGGTACTGTGTTAATACAGTAACAAATCTGATGTAGCCTTCCATGATTCATCTGGCCACATTGGCTGTTTTTTGAGATTTAGACCAAATAAAATCTGGCTTCACACTACTACAACAATTAATGACAATTTTCTTTTCACTATCATTGCAGATATGAGGTCTTGTCACCTGAGGGACAATGTATCAAACTACAATTGTTACTGAAGGGACAGCAATGTTATTTTTGTTTATTTTTACTGTACTTATGGCCCATATTGTTCTTGACCTATTGGCTATGGAACTGGATGTGCCCTGGTGTTAACTATATGCGGATTTTCAGCAATCGCGGGGCACAGGTTTGACATTTTTTGAAGTTCATGCTACAGTATCAGCTTCTTATCTTTAATTGTTGCTACTCAACTCTTCATCTGTCATTAGATAGCTGGTAGTTGTGTCTTTCTTTCTTTTTTTTTATTTTAGGGGTATGGCAACTCTAGATAAGAATTACAAAGCACTGCTTTTTGTGTTTGATATTAATTAAATAAAAAGAAAATGAACAAAAATCAGTTTAGTGGTTCAGAGTGAAGAGTGAGGTCTCTTATGTTTTGTGGCCAACAAATTTATTATCACTGATCTCCTTTCATCTTACAGAATATTCAATCAATTTGTTACAAAGTCAGAACATAGGAGAGAAAGATGGGAATCATGAATCTTTTCTTAAAATTTGTGCTTAGATAGGGAAATGTTATATCATTGACTAATGAGAAACAGTAATCTTATTTACTTAACAATAGTATAATATTTCACTATAAAAGAATTTTGTTACAAAAAGTGAATTGAACCAATCTGACTGCAATGTCACACCACAGCTACCAAAATGATAATAAACTGGATAAAAGGCGGCCAGAAAAGCATGATGACTTTCTATTTTAAACTTATCATTCTCTTATTTTTGAAATTTCTCAGCCAACAATAAGTGCTGATGCAAACCAGTATCTGGAAAAGTCAGGGAAACAAGTACCGGATGACCTGAAACGTCCGTGCCTGCGAAATCACCATGGTGTCCTCCACACTCACAAGGGGCCTCATTGAGATCAACCATGACATCACTGTCGGTCAGTCGAAAACTAGGCTAGCGCTGCGGCCTGCTGCGCGCAGCATGTCACAAACACGAGTGCAACTTCATACAGAGAGCCAGTACCCTCAATGACAACGAGACAATCTTCGATCAAAAGTCGTTACTTCCAAGGCGCTGGGGCGAACACCCAGCTTGACCTGTTGCGCGGAGCTAACGATGTCCGAGCGGCGCCCTGGCACCCCAGTCAGCAAGAGAGTCTGGCTCAAGCGCCGGAGTTGCGTTCAGATCGAATCAAGCGGCGTAATTCGACGACTGAGACGGTGAGGCAGTTTGAGTAAAATCGTCGACGGGGAAGTTTTACCGCCGACATCCGCGCAACGCACGCATGACCGGTCAGTCCATCATCGCACGCCACGCGCACCATCAGCTCGGCCGAGTCCAGCGACCACACGGCACCCGCCGCCGCCTACAGCACAAACCACTCAAGTAGCAGTAGAGGTGACCTAGGAGTTGCCTGGAGAAGTACCGGAACCGCCGAGTCCGCCGTACCCCTCTACCCAGTGAGAAGAACACGACGGTACCGAAGAAACAAAGAAAGAACAGGACCAGGTTCCCGACACCACACCTCCAACGCAGGCCAAAGATAATACCCCCACGCCCACCCCTGAAAAGAAGAAAAGAGAAATCTTTAGTAAGTAATATGATAGTACACCTGTAGACAGCATGTATTACTGAAATTGACACAGGTATTATGTTATTTATTTCAAACTTGACTGTTGATGTACTATGTGTTATGTGTGAAGTTATAAATCTTCAATCTTTTCAAAATATGTGTAAATGGATATTTCAATCTCTCTTATACCTTTATGCAACCATCATTCTTCAGGTGATGAAACAAAATATATGATTACAACATTCTTTCCCCTATTTATTATTTTATTTATTTTGGGGGTGTAGTTTGAATTGATGTACATGTAGTACACAAAGTCAGCAATGATATACTGCAATTGATAATGGAATCTGCAACAATAACCATCTTTTGAGGAAAAAATAGTTGAAAAATAAGTATTTGAGAACATATTCTACAAGTTCTGTGCATAAAATAGTATGTTGAACATTGAGTACATGTATAGGGTAAATTTGATGTTTAAAATGGGATTTAAATTTGAAGGTAATGATACCTATATGTAGATCCTGTACATTACTACCCCTCTGAATTCCAACAGGTATAATGTAGTCAAGCTGTCTGAAATGAAAATATTTCTGGCACTATATCGAAAATGCTTAGTTGGATGAGACTCAGATAAACAAGTATCAATACTTATATAATAAATATTTTACTCGCAGCCCTCAAAATCAAATTCTTCAAAATCAAGTCGGTCCAAGAAGTCCAAATCCATCATTCCGCTGGCGAGGGAAACAAGTCGCTGGAAGCCAGAGGATGATCTAGCCCTCATAACAGCTGTCCATCAGGTAAGAGACATCGTGGCATAGTGCTTAAAGTGGAATGAAACCCAGACGCCTTCCTGCATTCAGAGAATACAGAACAATACCAGAAGGAAATAAGTAAAAGTTTTAACGATATTAGGTGAACGGTTCAAGAGTTATGATTGTTCAAAGTTTATTTATCCGTGTAATGGAGGATTCTTGAATTGGCAACTTTACCCTGTTGTTAAATGAAAGAGTGGAAAACTCCCCATTGGTTTTGTACATAACTGTTAACAAATATCCGATTTGCTCTTGCTTGTTGTGCAAGAATGTCCTAGCAAAAAGGATTATACAATCATGTTTTTTTGGGGGTGGGGGAGGTGGAGAAAATAGTTACTTTCTCACTGACACTTCACAAAACTGCAAATTTGTGAAAATAAACTTTGAACAATCATAACTCTTAAAAAGTTCAACCAAATTTGTTCAAACTTTCACTATTTTCCCTCTCATTATTTTGTATGATATAAATTCAGGAAGATGTCTGGGTTTCATTCCCCTTTTAGACCTTATCTGTTTGGAGGGTACAGGTAAAAGACTCCCCAGATGAGTCAATCTGTAGTACTTGTGTACATGTATCAAGTGCCTGTCAGGTCTTACTACACCATCCTTGGTTTACAACAGCACTACTTGTAGGTGACATGCTGTGTTTGATTATGTAACTTTTGTGGAAAAAAAAATCGAGTAGCTCTTGTTTAAGAAGAACAAAATTCAATGGCCATGGGACGAGGTGTGGGACAAGATTTGCTTAAAGTGTTTGTACCAAATACAATTTAATACTTTACTTGATGTGGGTCATACTTAATGTTGTTCGCATCACGCTGGTAAGGACTCCTCCACAATTAGCAATATGTTTATTATAAAAGAAGTGTAATATTTTAATAATTTGATTTCCTCTTTAATTCATGTGATTTTTCACTTTACTCTGTTAATAAACATTCTATTTATTTTGAAGATCTGTGTTTTTCCATTTTTTTACACCGATTTCTATGATTTTTTTTCCACATAATATCAGCTGGAAAACTAAATGTATAACCCCCCCCCCCCACCCAGCAGTGTTTCTGCCAAGCTGCCCAATATTCATCATGTTCTCATTTCTTTTCTTTGATAGACAAATGATCTGGAGCAGGTATATCAAGGAGTGAAGTTCTCTCATCGTTTCTCCATGAAGGAAATAGAAGAAAGGTGGTATGCCCTGCTGTACGATCCAATTGCATCAAAGTAAGTACTGCTACAAATTTGACACAGAGTCTATTTCTACAGAAGCGATATCATTGAGTGAATATACAAAGCATTCCACTACCCACCCGATATGCTATTAAACTGGATTAAGTGAGTTTGCATTTGGAGGGGAATAGTTATAAACTTTCATAAAAATTTTACTACATTTTCTTTTAGTGAAATTCACTTTGAGAATATATATAATAATTTTGATTGATTATATATATAATAATTTTGATTGATTATTATATCATTACTGATCACTGGGACTAGAAAAGCGAATGCGATCACTATTACTATTACCCATAGGCATCCAGGCCCGTGTACTGATATGTGTATCAATATGTGACCACAACACCGGGTTTTCACCCTTGAATTCCCTTTTTGATGAAGTGCATGAGTTCTTTTATGTGCAGAGGTGTTTCTGTTTCTGTCTCAACACGGGACCTTCGGCTTTACATCCTATCCGGGGGACGGGGTAATGGGGATAAAGTGTCTTACCCAAGGACACAACCCCCATGACGTGGACTTTAACCACAGACCTCTAAATCGGGAAGCCAAAGTCTTATCCACTAAGCCATGACACCTCCCCAGTATTTCATTCAATGAAAGAGAACTTTTCAAATCTGCAGAGACTCCGACCGTTAGCATCTTAAATCGGAGACAGAAAGTATTAGAAATGTGCACCAAGCATGAAGTCCCTGGCAGCTAGGGTCCAGCTTAGTAGTTGTAGATGCTCTCTAGTGCAATTTTGGGAGCATCCAACAAAGTTTTGTCACCACAGCAACATTTTGATATTGTTTTTTTTTTTGCTCTGGTTTAGGGATTGTTTTGTTGCTAGGGTTAGGGTCAGGGTTACGTTCAGTAAAAATAGCCTTAAATAAAGAAGGACCAAAATCTTAATAATTGTCATGTCAAGGCAGTTCCAAAGAAATGGAGTGACATTCAGAAACAAATTTCAGCATTCAAACAAATTTATCATGCATAGTTTAATCTTTATCAACAAACAAATGGTACATGAAAATAGTTGTTGGTACCCACTTTTCAAAATAACAAAATTTATTACAGTGATCCACTTAATTAATGAGATATGAATATTCATAATCATAGTTATGGAGTGACACAAAATGGACATGCCTACTTGACAAGAAATCATTTTGTTCAAACTCTGTAAACTTCAAAGGGCTATCACAGCTTTGAGGAATTGATTGGATTCTATGTTCTAGGTTTAGTATGCTGCTTTTCATAAGAAAATTGGTTGATTATTTTGTCCAGTATGACTTAAAAGATAAATCAGTATCCGATTAATATGGAGTGCATCTGAAACATCCACTCACAGGCAATGTAAAAAGAATGCCTCCCCATACTGATTAGGAAAACAGTCCTGATTTTTGTCTTGATTCAAAACCAAGTTGAATTTAAGACAAAGCTGAATACTAGCGACATTCATTTTGGACCCTGAAAAACAAACTCCTGACATTTCTTTTTAGTGACATACAGAGCTGAATATTAGTGACATTCATGTCTGACATTAACAAACAAACTCCCAACATTTATTTTAAACATCATATGGAGCTGGACATTCATGTCTGATGCTAAAAAAATTCTTTTTAACCTCTTATGGAGCCAAATGTTAGCTCAATTCGTAATGATATTGCATGCCACAATTTAAAGGAGAAAATCCCGCTGTAATAAAAACCAAAACAAAACAAAAAAATGTTTTATTTTATTAGCAAGGCCGAAAGTCGGTGTGAGGCTTACATGTATACACCAACAAATGCGGTAAACAATTCAAAGGACTTTCACCTTCTAAGTACAAAATAAACACATAATAATTAATACAGTCAAGAGGTGAATTGCATCCATCACCAACTTCAAGTCTTTGTACACAAATAGTGTCATATTAAACCAGCTTTTGATATACGTAGTTAGTAACTTTAGTTGGTTCTGCAAAGTGAAGAAGTCCTCTATTGTCCATGCGTGCTGATGGCAGTAACTTCACAATTTGGGATTCTACTACAACTCCATACTTGTCAGTGAGATCTTTTGCTACAAACACTTTGCCTTTGTCATCATTCTTGTGCAAGTGGGTCATGTCGGCATGATAAATCATACATCAATTGACATTCATCATCATCAGCCATGAGCAGCCCACTGTAGGGCGAAGGCCTCCCCAAGTTGGTGCCAAAGGTGCCTGTCTTATGCTAATGCAATCCACTTCATGCCAATGAACTCATCACTCCATTTCAGACTTTGCCTGATTTTGCATTCCTTACCATGGTCTACATTCTGTGATACGTTTGGTCCATCTATTGTCATCTGATCTTGCAAGATGGCCAGCCCATCTCCATTTCTTCATTTTAATTGCGTTCATTATGTCAATTACTCTAGTATGTTTCCTAATCCATTGTAACGTTTTCCTGTCATGTTTTGACATTGATTGACATGCGCTGTTAAATCCAACAAGAACAACAACGATCATACTCCTTTGTGCCATCATGATTATGGGTGTCTGTTACATGAACAACGTAGTTTAAAGCCTCATTTTTTACACCCATGTATTGAAGCAGGACAAAATCACCAATGCGGATTTGGTGCTGAATTTCTGGCAGAACAAAAGCTGATGAGGTGGACAATAGCAGTCCATCTGCATGCTGATCATCAGTAAGTTTCATGTCACGAGGCCACTGGAAATATAGCAAACCCATAGACTTTGTACACGGGACTCGGTCCGAGGCCAAGTCCAAGGCTGGCACAATTTGGCCTTGAGGCCGGCCTCGACTCCAACTCTGATCACCAGTTACTTTCAAGTCATACACTTGAGAATAGCCTGTTGTTGCATACACATCAGTCTGAGCTGATGCTCGTGGAGAATTAAGGGCTTGCTCTTCATTAGGTCTAGAGGGCATGCTTCTATGTTTCCGCTGACGGTCTCTTTCATTCTCGCGAATAGCTTTTAATGCTTTGTGAGATAAGCGTGATCTCTTCTCCTTTTTGCGATTTCTGTCCTTTGCCTTAATTTGTTCATGCAGTCCCTTTGCTATCTGTCGTTCTCTCCATCTTTTCACCTTTTCCGCATTGGAAAATGGCATGATGAGATATGACACACCCTGGAACAGAGAAAGGAAACATATCTAACATGATTGTGTGTTCAATTTTCTGAAACATGTGAAAGAAGTTTACATTGGAATAGATTTGTTTCCTGTTTCATACTAGCAGCCCAGTTATTTCAGTACAAGTTCTCAATATAAGAATTGACTATGAGGATAGACAGTAACATTCATACATTCAATTTGTTATATTTTCTTGGTTATAAAAAACATGATTTACATAAAAATGATGATAAAATTACAAAGATGGTCAGATGAATTATGAAGCATTCCCATAATACAGCCTGCATGAGATTAGACAAACTGAGAGATAGCAGCCAAAATGTGAACAAAAGTCCCTATATAATGGCCAACCCATTTACACGTGTAAAAGATGCAGCATAATGCAAAAACACACAATTACAAACATCTACGTAACAAAACAAGACGGGACAGTTAATGGATATTAACACTTACAGTAAGGCAAAACAAAATAATCAAATAAATAAAATTATGCAGTAGGCCTATTGTTTAAACCCTCCCTCTCCTTATTTTTAACCATGTAGTAACCACATCAAAAACTATTTTAGTACTAGAGTCTAAATTACAGAAACTACGACAATACATGTATCTTTAACTCATGTATTGAAAATAAATTGTACTCACTCAAAAAATGTGTCTAAATTGTACCAGAAGTCAAGGCTTTGAAGTCTTTTCTGCAGTTGTTTACATGCAGTACACAAGAATCTTGTACAGTAGTAAGAGTTTATGATTCAAGTATGTATGAACCCTAGAATGAGAATGCTGCTATAGACGACAAGCAACACAACATGCCAGGGAGCATCTTCTGATGTGAATGAGGATAATTCCAATGTCATGGTCTGAGGAATATCCTTTAAGAGCTTACACAAATGCTGGAGTTGTGCACAAAGCCTGCTGGCAAAGGACTCATTTGCATATCAATTGAGACCTCACAGAACAGGTCACACCCTCAGTCACAGCATGACAGCCTGATGTCCATTTTGAGTACTACACTTTCAAAAGTTCTGAACTGGAAACTTTCTATTGTAGAGTGAGGTCAAAGTGTGCAATTCATTGGGATGTCACTGTAACGGTCACTCCGTAACAAAAGTTATGAAGTGATACATTTTATATGGCCGTAATTCTCAAACAAAACCCATTCAAATATAAAAAGTTTATGTAATGCATAGGTGTGGGTGTTCTTCATTTGCAAATAAAATTTTGTTGCATTAAACCCAATTATTCTAAAACTATTTTACAAATGTGCATTTTTGTGGTTATGGAGCAACATTTTCAGGTGAATTCATGTTTGTGCTCATTGATGTGAAATGAGGAATGCAAAACAAGAAATGGTGTGAAAAGTTTTTTTTTCATATATCCTACTTTCATAATAAAGTAAAATCAAAGTATATTTTCACTTTCTGGCCTGGGTACGTGTCTTGTAGTTGTACATGAAATTTAACATGAAAGGGCACAAATTTGGTAATTTTGATAGAAATTGATAAAAAAGGTAATTTTTAACCCCAAAATGCACTAAAAAAAAAGGCCAAACCATTTACAGATATTGAAACTTTGAACTCTTGGCTTACCGGTACATGTAACAAATTTGTCATGACACCATGACTTCGACATTTTGGGGGGTTATGTCCTGGTTTGCTTGGAAATGCATGTGTCATCACAGATTGCTACAAAACTGATACTGGTGCACAATTACACATTTTAGCATCATAAGAAGCTGAATATTAGTGCCATTAATGTCTGGGTCATGCCAAAGACCATTATAAAAAAGATACCTACTGCTTCTAACCTGGCGCTTGGATATCTAGATGGTGTAGGGAGTTAAACACGTGGGACTACCAGAGGACTAACTTCCCATTGTAGTCAAATTGTTTTATGCAGCCATGTTGCCTAGGGTTACTGAAACGGAGGTAGGTGCCGCCCAATGTTCCACTATAGGAGCAGCACAAGAAGTAAATGTACAATCCAAAGATTCCTAACCCCATTCTTATGTTTAACTCTTTGTCCACAGGGCATCCCAGACAGCTATGCGTTTACTTCATCCAGACATCAAGATCTCTATCATGTCTCAAGCCCTTTACTCTGAAGATGAGGAGAAGATTATAGGATCTGTAGCCTCAGTAAGTATATCAGAAACATTGGCTGGTATTCTCAAAAGTGCAGTAACATAGTCCCCTGACTATTGTAGTAGTCACCTGTTTTATGGAATGCCACATTTAAGTAAATTCATTTCATGTTTAATTATCCAAACTTGTAATAAAGTGAAAAAATGACACAAAATATGTTTTAAAAATGACAATTCATCCATCGTGTACATTGCAAGAAACTAATGCACTGCTCTTGACCAATCAAATGGCTCAGATTCTAACAACTGTATTATAATTTAAAATATTGCATCATAATGTATTAGTTCAATTCAAATCTGTACATTCCCAAATTTTTCATTTTTTGCCTTTTCTTTTAGACAAGTCAGCCAACAGTAGAAACTTTTCAAGAACTTCTCAACAAGAACTCATCCGTGTTTCATCCCATGAGAACAGCTAAAGGGCTGTATACACACTGGTTACTTGTCAAACAATATCACCTTCTTCCCGACCAATCAGGTAAAGTGTACTGCACACTATGTATGATTCTACTGTATTTAGGGTTACGGTCCGATAGACTGAGTGTCCAATAGACCAAGTAACGAAAGGGGTCCATTGACAATCTTTTTATTGGATCCTTTTCGATAACCATTCCTATCAGACCCTTTCAGGTAATCAATCTATCAGACCCATTTTGAAATTCGGTCTAC